>JBAKBP010029645.1:0-26846 GCA_037953745.1 Lithodes maja
GTGACTATGAGGGGGCCTAGATCAGACTACTTGTGTATGTTTGTAATGTGTATGAGGGGGCCTAGATCAGACTACTTGTGTATGTTTGTAATGTGTATGAGGGGGCCTAGATCAGACTACTTGTGTATGTTTGTAATGTGTATGAGGGGGCCTAGATCAGACTACTTGTGTATGTTTGTAATGTTTATGAGGGGGCCTAGATCAGACTACTTGTGTATGTTTGTAATGTTTATGAGGGGGCCTAGATCAGACTACTTGTGTATGTTTGTAATGTTTATGAGGGGGCCTAGATCAGACTACTTGTGTATGTTTGTAATGTTTATGAGGGGGCCTAGATCAGACTACTTGTGTATGTTTGTAATGTTTATGAGGGGGCCTAGATCAGACTACTTGTGTATGTTTGTAATGTTTATGAGGGGGCCTAGATCAGACTACTTGTGTATGTTTGTAATGTTTATGAGGGGGCCTAGATCAGACTACTTGTGTATGTTTGTAATGTGTATGAGGGGGCCTAGATCAGACTACTTGTGTATGTTTGTAATGTTTATGAGGGGGCCTAGATCAGACTACTTGTGTATGTTTGTAATGTGTATGAGGGGGCCTAGATCAGACTACTTGTGTATGTTTGTAATGTTTATGAGGGGGCCTAGATCAGACTACTTGTGTATGTTTGTAATGTTTATGAGGGGGCCTAGATCAGACTACTTGTGTATGTTTGTAATGTTTATGAGGGGGCCTAGATCAGACTACTTGTGTATGTTTGTAATGTTTATGAGGGGGCCTAGATCAGACTACTTGTGTATGTTTGTAATGTTTATGAGGGGGCCTAGATCAGACTACTTGTGTATGTTTGTAATGTGTATGAGGGGGCCTAGATCAGACTACTTGTGTATGTTTGTAATGTGTATGAGGGGGCCTAGATCAGACTACTTGTGTATGTTTGTAATGTGTATGAGGGGGCCTAGATCAGACTACTTGTGTATGTTTGTAATGTGTATGAGGGGGCCTAGATCAGACTACTTGTGTATGTTTGTAATGTGTATGAGGGGGCCTAGATCAGACTACTTGTGTATGTTTGTAATGTGTATGGGGGCGGCTTTAGATCAGACTACTTGTGTATGTTTGTAATGTGTATGAGGGGGCCTAGATCAGACTACTTGTGTATGTTTGTAATGTGTATGAGGGGGCCTAGATCAGACTACTTGTGTATGTTTGTAATGTGTATGAGGGGGCCTAGATTAGACTACTTGTGTATGTTTGTAATGTGTATGAGGGGGCCTAGATCAGACTACTTGTGTATGTTTGTAATGTGTATGAGGGGGCCTAGATCAGACTACTTGTGTATGTTTGTAATGTGTATGAGGGGGCCTAGATCAGACTACTTGTGTATGTTTGTAATGTGTATGAGGGGGCCTAGATCAGACTACTTGTGTATGTTTGTAATGTGTATGAGGGGGCCTAGATTAGACTACTTGTGTATGTTTGTAATGTGTATGAGGGGGCCTAGATCAGACTACTTGTGTATGTTTGTAATGTGTATGAGGGGGCCTAGATCAGACTACTTGTGTATGTTTGTAATGTGTATGAGGGGGCCTAGATTAGACTACTTGTGTATGTTTGTAATGTGTATGAGGGGGCCTAGATCAGACTACTTGTGTATGTTTGTAATGTGTATGAGGGGGCCTAGATCAGACTACTTGTGTATGTTTGTAATGTTTATGAGGGGGCCTAGATCAGACTACTTGTGTATGTTTGTAATGTTTATGAGGGGGCCTAGATCAGACTACTTGTGTATGTTTGTAATGTTTATGAGGGGGCCTAGATCAGACTACTTGTGTATGTTTGTAATGTTTATGAGGGGGCCTAGATCAGACTACTTGTGTATGTTTGTAATGTTTATGAGGGGGCCTAGATCAGACTACTTGTGTATGTTTGTAATGTTTATGAGGGGGCCTAGATCAGACTACTTGTGTATGTTTGTAATGTGTATGAGGGGGCCTAGATCAGACTACTTGTGTATGTTTGTAATGTGTATGAGGGGGCCTAGATCAGACTACTTGTGTATGTTTGTAATGTGTATGAGGGGGCCTAGATCAGACTACTTGCGTATGTTTGTAATGTGTATGAGGGGGCCTAGATCAGACTACTTGTGTATGTTTGTAATTTGTATGAGGGGGCCTAGATCAGACTACTTGTGTATGTTTGTAATGTGTATGAGGGGGCTTAGATCAGACTACTTGTGTATGTTTGTAATGTGTATGAGGGGGCCTAGATCAGACTACTTGTGTATGTTTGTAATGTGTATGAGGGGGCCTAGATCAGACTACTTGTGTATGTTTGTAATGTGTATGAGGGGGCCTAGATTAGACTACTTGTGTATGTTTGTAATGTGTATGAGGGGGCCTAGATCAGACTACTTGTGTATGTTTGTAATGTGTATGAGGGGGCCTAGATCAGACTACTTGTGTATGTTTGTAATGTGTATGAGGGGGCCTAGATCAGACTACTTGTGTATGTTTGTAATGTGTATGAGGGGGCCTAGATCAGACTACTTGTGTATGTTTGTAATGTGTATGAGGGGGCCTAGATTAGACTACTTGTGTATGTTTGTAATGTGTATGAGGGGGCCTAGATCAGACTACTTGTGTATGTTTGTAATGTGTATGAGGGGGCCTAGATCAGACTACTTGTGTATGTTTGTAATGTGTATGAGGGGGCCTAGATTAGACTACTTGTGTATGTTTGTAATGTGTATGAGGGGGCCTAGATCAGACTACTTGTGTATGTTTGTAATGTGTATGAGGGGGCCTAGATCAGACTACTTGTGTATGTTTGTAATGTTGTACTTCTAAATTTCAGGTTCGCTATCGCTCGGCCCCCCACAAAATCGACACCTGAATGAGATGGGGTGAATGAGGTATACTGGATTTTAGCTATTTGATTCCTGTACTGTGGCTTCGATACATCCTCTGCTAAAGTGTTCGTGTGGTACCAGCTTAAGGGGGGATGGGCCGGTTTTCTGGACCCCCTTCTCTCTAATGTTTAACCCCACTAGTTTTGAGATTATAAGACGTTCGGCCCATTAGTTTGGCGATTTTAACACCTTTTGCCCCATTTCGTTGTCAATTTAAGACCTTTCGTGCCATTTAGGTGTCGATTATTTCCTGGCTAGCGTTAGCGAGCCTGCAATTTTAAGAGGAACCAGGAAGCCAGGAAGTTTTTCTACCGAAAAATGTACAAATATATCTTGAAGGGGGGTCTAGGGGGTGTTTTTCTAAGCTTGATGTAGGTCTAGGGAGGAAACTAAAACAATATATTAATAAATGAATTAATAGACCAAACAAACGGCCAGTCTCCTCTTAAGATTATGTTAAAATCACGCCAGGTCTCGTAACAGAAAATGGAGCCTTGCTAAAATCCCCCGAGAGGCTGAAAGGATAACTGAATATCTCAACCAACCTGTAGAACATTTACGTGTCTTATACAATACAGTCCATTTACGTGTCTTATACAATACAGTCCATTTTATATATGTTATAATTGATCATGGTTCAGTCATATTCGCTTTAGTTCTGAAAATATAGATGTTGTCTTCAATGTCCTTAACAGTAGGCTTAACAGTAGGCTCCTGACCTTTGACCAGTGAGGACGTACCCAGTGACCGCTCGTGACATACCTGTTTATCCCCTAGTAAGGTGAACATTCCTAGTGATGGCTTGTGCTGATGAGATTGTCACCTCTTCCCATGTTCTCCAGCTTTGTCTTGCTTTGCAAGAGAGGCTGGAGAATGTTGAGCTCGAGGTCCAATCTCTCAAGGACGAGAACTTAGCATTGAAGATGGCATTTGAGGAAAACAAAAATGCCACTGGTGTAGGAAACCCGGACTCTTCCTGGAAGGTGGCATCTTCAAGAGGAATGAAATTAACCTTCCAGAAGCAGTATGTGACGGTTAAAAACAAGTATAGCACCCTGGATGACGAGTGTGATGGCAGTGAAGGGGGAAAGGAGGAAGGAGATGACCCGTCTTACAGCGGGGCAGTGAGAGGAGAGGGGAGGAAATCTGCAGCTACTTCTGCTGCTACTACTTCTGCTACAGGCCGTCAACAGAAAACAGCTAAGTCTATTTTAATTGTAGGGGATTCAATGGTTAAATACCTTGGTAGGGCTACTAACACACATGTTGGTAAAGTTGTCTGTCTGCCTGGTGCCGGAGTCGAGAAGGTGGCAGAAAAGCTAGATGGTGTCATGGAAGCGAGTGGAGAGGACCCCATCATCTTCCTCAACGCAGGGAGCAACGACATTTGGAAATGCAGGACTGAGCAGTTGCTCACCACGTACCAGGAAATGTTGGAGAGGATCAAGGAGAAGGGTGGAGTTCCTGTGGTACACAGTATCCTACCAAGAAGAGGGGTAAGGAAGGAATGGTCCTCCAGGGCTATTGGTGTAAATAGCCGGCTGGAGAAGTATTGCAAGGCAAATACTATTCCATTCCTGGATAACTGGACCCTCTTCTACGGTAAGGATGAACTGTATGCCCAGGATGGAGTACATCTCTCTCGACTAGGAGTTTCGACCTTAGCCAGCTCACTCGACAAGTTTGTTGCGGGGTTTTGTTAATAAACCATAGGTGTGTAAGTAAAATAGAATCCCAGCCACATGAAATTGATAGTAATAACGAACATTCTGATAGCGTAGCTTTTCCGTCTAGGTCCAGTAGTTCAACAGGTAAAAATAAATTAGTTAAAAACAATAGAAAAATAGTTGCAAATACAAGTAATAGTTTGAGGGTTTATTATACAAATTGCAGGAGTTTATGTAACAAAATGAACGAACTTAGAGCACTGGTTAGCAAAGAAAATATAGACATAATAGCGCTAACTGAAACATGGATTAATACAGAAACCAGGCATTTTTTAGCAGAGTTTGATATACCGGGATATAGTTTGTTTAAATATGACCGAACAAGTAGGAGGGGCGGCGGTATAGCAGTGTTTGTCAGGAGTTCATTAAAAAGCTGTACTAAATCAGGTATTAGAGTAAATAATGAAAATGAAAGTGTTTGGGTAGAAGTTAACGAAGGTAGTGAGACTTTAGTTATTGGAGTTATGTATAGACCGCCAAATATGAGTAGAAATGACGGAACATCATTATGGGAGGAAATTAAAATAGCATCAAGGCTTAGCAACGTGTGCATTATGGGGGATTTTAATTTCCCTAATATAGATTGGCAGCAACAAATAGGCGACTCTGATTCAAAGGAGTTTATTGAGGTAGTACAAGATAGTTTTTTTTATCTCAATTCATAGATACGCCGACTAGAGGTGAAAATATTCTCGATTTAGTTTTCAGTAACAATGAACATATGATAAATAGTGTAGAATCGGGGACCACCTAGGAAATAGTGATCACAATTCTGTGTATTTTAATATACAATGGAAAGGTAATATCAGAGAGAATACAACATTAATACCTGACTTCAGAAAAGCCAATTATGGTGGGTTAAGAGAAGCCCTGTTAGCGGACCCTATGGTCAAAAAATTAAGTCGATCCAGGTGTCCAAATGAGTGTATCCTTTCTCAGGCACCTGTCATCTTAAGTCAGGAAGAGACGTCAAACTTGGTAGATACATACGATAATTTTATCAAGTCAGTATTCAATGCGCAAAATAAATATATCCCCAAAAGAAAATTTAGATCAACACAGAACCAACCCAAATGGATGAATAATAGACTATTAGATCTTCTAGGAAAAAAGAGAGGAATATATAGAAAAATTAAAAAAGGCGAAATTCACCTACTTGCTTACTATCAGAATCTATCACGACAGGTAAAAAAGGATATTAGTAAAGAAAAAAGAAATTATGAAATTAAGGTTGCCAATGACTCAAAAAATAATCCTAAAGCTTTTTACCAACTATATAAATCCAAGGTTAGCGATGTAATTGGTCCCCTTAAAACTTCGATAGGAGAAATGACAGAAAATTATTTAGAAATGTGCAGTACATTAAATAGTCAATTTCTTAACGTTTTCACTAATGAAAATTTGGCACAGTTTCCAGAAGTCCGTAAGGTATACAGCGATAGTATAGATAATAGGTTAAGTACGGTTACTATAAGTAGAAATGATGTGCTTAAGGAAATTGACAGACTGAAACCTCATAAATCGCCTGGTCCTGATGAGGTATATGCTAGAGTATTAACCCGGCAAGCGCGATAGGCCTCACGGAAGGCTTCCTATAGGGAACGCGATAGGCCTCACGGAAGCAGGACCATAAAAAAAGCTTTCCAAAAAAAAAAAAGGCCTATCAAAAAAAAAAAATTTGTCTCTAGGTGAGATAATTCCCCTCCAGTACTCATCCATGTAAATCTCACCCACCCCCCTCCCCTCCTTCCCCACCTTATTCCCCCCTCCCTCCCCTCCTCAATTATCACCTATTTTCCCTCTTATTATCATCATTTATCGGTTATTTTTCTCTCCCGCGATAATGTAGCACAAGTGGGTTGCAGAAAAGATCGATATGTACCACACACACACCAGCCCAGACCGCCCCGCTCCCCTCAGTTACCTCACAGACAGCGAGAGAGGAGGGTTGACTGCAGCTCTCTCTCGCCTGACATTACGACCGGGTGGCCAATATCTTCGGTTTTCACCACCCAAATGCTTTTCCCACTTATTTTAGCACTCTTGAAGGTTCATATATACATCATATATGTAAAATAAAAGCATACCGAAAACAAATAATGGTCTATATTGTAAATATAACGAATTCTGTCAGAATCCAAGGCTAGAAATACACAAATAACTACCCTAGCTCCTAGGGCTATTTAGCGCTTAACAGGTTAAAAGAATGCAGAGATGAGTTAAGTTACCCATTAACATTTCTATTTAACAAGTCATTAGAAACAGGTATAGTTCCAGAAGCTTGGAAGCTTGCAAATGTAGTTCCGATCTTCAAAAAAGGTGATAAATCAATAGCATCCAATTACCGTCCCATTAGTCTCACTTCAATCATAGGAAAGCTACTAGAGTCAATTATTGCTAGGAAAATGAGAAACCACTTAGAAACATTTAACTTAATCAATTCTTCTCAGCATGGATTCACTCAGGGACGGTCTTGCCTTACTAATTTGCTTAGTTTTTTCTCAGAGGTATATGAAGCAGTAGATAATGACAAGTCATATGATATTATATATTTAGATTTCAGTAAAGCTTTCGACAGAGTCCCTCATGAAAGATTGATGAGAAAGGTTGAGGCACATGGAATAGGTGGGGCGTTGTTAGGATGGATTAGGTCATGGCTAATTGGTAGGAAGCAGAGAGTCAGCATAAATGGTACCAAGTCAGAATGGGGAGCAGTCAAAAGTGGTGTCCCCCAGGGATCGGTATTAGGTCCCCTGTTGTTTCTTATATACATAAATGACCTAGATTTAGGTATAACTAGTAGGATAAGTAAATTCGCAGACGATACTAAAATAGGGAGATCAATTGATTCAGATAGCGATATAGAGTGCCTCCAAAGGGATCTAGATACCTTACATGAATGGTCAGTAAATTGGCAGATGAAGTTTAACATTGACAAATGCAAGGTATTAAAGATAGGGAAGATGCAAACAAATGTTAAATATAAACTAGCTAATTTAGAATTAGAAAATTCAGACTGTGAGAAAGATCTAGGTGTGTTTGTTAGCAATGATTTGAAGCCTAGAAAACAGTGTATAAGCGTTCGTAATAAGGCAAACAGGATTCTCGGGTTAATCTCTAGGAGTGTGAGTAACAGAACTGCTGATGTTATCTTAAAACTTTACTTGTCATTAGTGAGACCCCATATGGATTATGCTGTCCAATTTTGGTGTCCTTATTACAGAATGGACATAGATTCATTGGAGAGAGTACAGCGTAGAATGACAAAAATGATCCATAATATTAGAAATCTTTCGTATGAAGAAAGGTTGAAGAAATTAGGTTTACATTCGTTAGAGAGACGCAGAGTTAGAGGGGATATGATAGAGGTGTTCAAGTGGGTTAGTGGGATTAACAAAGGGGACATGACAAATGTACTAAAGCTCAGTGATAGCGAAAGAACTCGTACCAATGGTTTCAAATTAGATAAATTTCGTTTCAGAAAAGATATAGGCAAATATTGGTTTGGTAACAGAGTTGTAGATGGGTGGAATGGACTACCAAGTGCTATAGTGGGATCTAAAACTGTAGGGAGCTTTAAGATAAAATTGGATAAGCATATGGACGAGAAGGGTTGGGTGTGAAGGGGGATCAGTTGGGTTGGGCCAATCAGCGCTCTGCAGACCCCCATAATCCTGCGTTAATCTCTAACCGTTTTGGTAAGATGATCCTCAGGGTATTAGAGTGTTGAGCCTATAATTGGGCTTTGTAATTGAGTTGGGGTTGTGTGGGACAGGGATCTGCCTTGCTTAGGCCAATCGGCTTTCTGCAGACTCCCATTTTCTTATGTTCTTATTGTGACGCACCCAGTGCGTGGCAACGCAACCTGATTGTACTCCTTGGTACTCCACTGTACCGCCACTGTGCGGTACCTCTGTACCGCTGTACCGTGCTGGCTGCCTATATTGAGTGTGACAACGTATAACTATGTTCTTTGTATCTCTGCAAAGGTCTCGTCATGTGCTAACCAGTGGTGGGTTTTGTTTTAAGCCATGTCGAGACCTTCCATTTAATATGTAGTATCAATAGAGAAGTTGATAGATAAGACAATGGGAGTTCAGAGAGAGAGAGTGAGTTGGGCTTCAGAGCGAGAGGGTAGCAATGCGCCACGCTGCCGGGGGGGTGGTTGCCAGACGTATGGACCGGTTGGCAGCCTTGCGCTTATAGCTAGGCGCGACAGGGTTGGTAGTCCATTGCCGCCTGCCTATGCTGCCTGGGCTGCCCATGTTGTCGTACTGCACATTGCCTGGAGGATCGCTGTGTGTTCCATGATCAGGTTGCCTAGAACCTTTGAGATTCTAACATCCCTTGCCCTCTCTCCCAACTTCTCACGGTTGCACTCTTTCTCTCTGACGACATTACTCTCATTTCATTCTTCTCTCTATTTAAATGCATAACCTTCCCTTGAGGTCCTAAAGGAGTTTCAGCACTCACCTCTCGTATTACTCTTAGGACAAGCATATATTTACATGTATTAGATTTAAGGGGTTAATGTGAACAGCGATCTTCTTGATGAGGATAGTTGGTGAACGTTCTACATGTTCACGAGTTATATGCCCAGCTCATCATCCAATTTGTGGCTAGACTAGTGCCATGTGTAAGAGCCCGACCATGCCCAGGAGTTGTCTGTAGAGGGGCGAGGACTTAGCCTTGATTTGCCTACCGAGCCAGGAGCGAGTGTAGTACCAGAGACTACAGCTCGCTCGTAGTGCCGGTATAGTAGAGTAACGTAATTTATCTGTCCTTGTGTTCTCTGCAGTCTTTTCCTGGGTTCTCGCTTTCGGTGCTGGGACTCGTTGTTCCTGTGACTTGGCCTTCTAGCTAGAACACATGGGGATGATGAGTGGGTTATATCTTTATTTTACTATGCATTGCAGCTCTCTTTAAGTTTATGTATGTAACACTTTACAATACACATTACTCACACACAAGACAACACTATTAATACTTTCATGTATCAATTAACTGCACTGTCGTTTTGCTGCTGTGTCCGGAGTTCTGTTGCGTAGGGCGCATACGGACTCAGAGGGGAGACAGAGTGAGAGAAGCGAAGTAGCCTATGCGGTAGTAGGCTACCGGCGCAGTACTGTTGCCTGCAACCTTTTAGTTATTCCAAGTATAGATTCATTCTTATAATAAGTGACTACTATTTATGTTCCTTCCATGTGTATTATTAGGTATCTACTGGATCATGAACATCTTGTATGCTACATGCTAGTGCATGTTAGTAGGGGACAGTTATTCTAGTGCACGCGCTTTCAAGTAGGCGTGTACATTTGTCATTTAGCATTTCACTGTCATACCTTTAGCCTGCTTCTATTCTACATTATTAGAGGCTTAATATTAACGTAGTTTCTTGAGTATTGCATTTCTTTAGTAATAACGTAACCTATAAATGTCTGAGGGAGTTTAGCCTCATAGCCTACCCCTGTTGTACACTTTCGCCGAGTTAAGGTACCTCGTTACCATAGACGATAACTCTGTAGGGCGTTGGTGCTTTTGTTGTCTGGAGCATATAGTATTTGGGACTGGAATCGAGCGTGTCGTTGTCACATAAGCCATTTCTGTCTGTGACGCATGCCGAGTATGAGCATGCTGTACAGAACGCTCAGTCAGACCCCACTCTCGCTAGGATCGTCAGGGCAGGAACTTTGGCTGTAGTCCGTGTAGAGTTTCCTAACTCAGTTTATGTGAGCCGTTGTACTATAAGTATTATAATTATGTATTTTGTTTTCTTCTAAGTCAACGAGTTCTATTTTATATCATTAGATATAAGTATTGTGTGTGGGACTTATATGTAATGATGAGAGGAGAAGAGAGAGAGTTATGTAACGACGGCCCGGGAGCGCGCCACGAGGTAGGTAGGCCTCCCTCCCCCCTCCCTCCTCCCTCCTCCCTCCTCCCTCCTCAAGCGCGTGGGAAATCCTTTGTCGATCCCAGATTGAGAGAGAATATTACGTAATGATTGTCAGTGGGCGGTCCTTAGTAGTTTGCGATATGCCGCTAGAGGGCCGAGTATAAAAAGGAGAGGTCCTCGCCACAATTCTTTAGAACTCATCAGGCAGAGCGACTTCTCATATCCCTTGCAACTATCCATATTCTTCCGACTGATGTGAACTTTCTCTACTCTCTGAACAGCCTATCTTCTTCCCTTCTCGACCCTTTATAACCTCAATGACCCCTTTGGTGCAGATTTAGTCAGCCAAAGTATTATCGCTTGAGTTCTCACGAGATAAGTGCCTGTTAGATAGCCTATTTTTGGAAGGGTTAACTAGAATAGGATTGATTGATGTTTGTTGCACTCGTATATGCATTTCCCTGTGTGCGATTATTCATGTTCCTGTTTTCTGCTGGCTTAGGCAATGCTAGACTGGGATAGGGTTTCTGAGTTGTGATTTCCTATGAGTACTAGGTTGCGGTTGAACCAGTACAATTGCAACGGAGACGTGGAACGCCTAGGTGGTCTTTCTGACTGTGTACCGTGGGAGTTTAGCACTGTGTTGCGAGTGAGGGCTTTTGCCTCTGCCACCCAACACTGTGCTATCTCATTTGCTTGACTTTGAGAGGATCGCCAGGAGAGAACCAGATACTAGTGATCTGGATCTCTCAAGAGAGCATCCCGTCAATTAACGTAATTTGGCCGCACAGTCTTAAGGACCTCGCTAGGCTACGAGCCGCTTGCTCAGCCATTGTTTCCTAGCCTACTACATCCCAGCTAGACTTTGCTCGGTCAGCAGATACAGCATAGTATTGAAGCTTTCCTTATGTATGTTATTGTTTATGCACTATTGATTTCATGTGTGGCACGCTTAGCTACTTTAGAGATTAGTGGCCCACGAGCACAATCCTAGTAGGCTATTGTCAGTGCATTGTCGGAGTACTTCTTCTTAATGTTTGCCATTTACTATTGTTTATTCTTATAATTCTTCTTATGTCAACTTAAAGCCTTTAATTGCCAGTGTGTTACTTATTGAATTGCTGTTCAAAATCCGATACTTACTTCTTACGAGTATTCGAGAAGCATCTAACTTTATCAGAAGATTCCTTGCTTGATGCTCGAGGACTATTGTTTAACGTAACGTAATAGTGCCGATCCGAAGTAGAGGGTGGAGGACTTCTTAAGTTCTTAGTCAAGGGTGGATTACTTCGGCTTCGGCCAACACTATTCTTTAGTGTTGTAGTACTTTCTTCTTTGTTTGATTGTTGACCAGACTAGATAACTCCCGTCTTGTTATTAGTCTGTTGTGTGAAACGCTAGTACCGAGTTCTTGTATACCCCGTTATAGCAGATAGAACTCTGGAGGGTAGTGGCGTTTTTTGTTCGGCTGGCAGTACTCTGGGGTTGGGATCGTGTGTTTCCGTTGTGGCAGCGAGCCATACTCGAGTCCTGTGTAAGAGCCCTAGTGTACCCGAGTGCCCGGTCGTAACAAATGGCGACCTTGCTTAGGATTTTGTGAACAGTATAATTTTTTGCAGAGTTGTACAACATTTGTTTGTTCGTACTTTAGCGTGCATATTGAAGAATATTTTTTTTTGTAAGGCAATTAGGAGAGCATTTAAGAGACTCCAGTTAATTTAGTAATTAGTGCTTACATAAGGGAGTTTAACACTTTTGTCTCGAGAATTTTTTGTGAACTTCAGTATGTCGTGCCCTAGTATTGACGAGGAGCGAGAGATGCCATTTGAGGAGGTGCCGTTAGTAACTAGTGAGGAGGCTGCTAGACTTTTTGTGAGTAAGCAGTACCATGTGACGGAGGAGAGGCTGACTGGGGTGAATGTTTATGGCTTGCACCTGATAGCCAAGGTTTTGGGTCTATCCAATGTAGGAGGGATGTCCAAGGGGGAGCTGATTTCCTGGGTGTTGCGTGGGCAACATGGGGTTTCGGAGGAGAGGGCGTTTGGGGGGGTTCCTCCCCAGATCCCCTCTCACTCGACTCCCACAGTGCCGTCCACCCAAGTACCGGAGGTTAGCACCCTCCCACAGAGGGATGAGAATTGGAAGATTGGAGTGCCCTCGGGCGGTGCGTATGGTGGTTCCCCAGTTCTTGCCCCCCCTCCTTCAGTAGTGGCAGCTCCCTCTTCCTGCCTGTCTCCAGATATGTTATTTGTAGGGTAGTTATTGATAGGGGTCACTTGAGGCATGCTATGCTTACAGGTACCTACCCGATAGCACTATCGTTAGTGAGTGCTGTACTGTATTTTATATATTATTTTGTAATAGTATAGATATCTTATCAATATTTGTATTTTGTACTATTGTTAATGTCTTGTCATGTTGCAAATTTGATTTTAAATAATATTTTGACATTTAACATTTAGTTTCTTTATTCATGCAGAGTTTAGTCAAATTTGCCAGAACGTCCCGGACTACCCAAACTTGACTACTTCCTTTAACGTGACGATAGTGCGTTGTTATATGTGCGATTAGTTTGCTTGGGAAACAGATTAACTTGCTCATGTAGTAATGTACACCCTATGTGGTGGATTGTGTTCTTTTATTTAATAATTTTCATTTTAGTAAGCGTTGTTTCCACATAGCGATTTTGATAATTTAATTTGACTTTATATTGTCCTTGTCCCAATTTTGGTTTGTTTAGTTTGCAAGTTTTACATTTTAATTTAGACTTGAGCTTGCTAAAATTGAGTCTAGGAAGTATGAGATTGAGGCTGAGTCTAGGAAGCAGGAGAAGGAGATTGAGGCTGAGGTTAGGAAGCATGAGATTGAGGTTAGGAGGCACGAGGCTGAGCTTAGGTACGACTCAGAGAAATATTGTGCTCAAATATATTTAGATAAGACTCGTGCAGAGTCGACAGGGACTCGGATGGGCCGTGAGGGCCAAGTAAGAGAACAGTCCTTGTATCACTTAGTCAAATTGGTGCCGGCATTTAGTGAAACTGAAGTCACAGAATTTTTTAATCGTTTTGAGAAGAAGTGTAGGGAGCATAATTGGCCTGAAGAGAAGTGGGCAGCTCTGGTCTCCTCAAGACTTACGGGTAAGGGTCTGAAGGCTTATGATGCACTGCCTTTAGAGTCTTGCATTGACTACCCAGAATTGAAGAGAGCTGTCCTACGGGCATACGAGTTGCAACCAGAAACATATCGATTGAAGTTTCGGGGTGTTACGAAGACTAGGGAGGCGACCTTTCTTGAACATGCCCGGGACTTAAAAGATGCACTTACAAACTGGACACGTTCTGAGAAAGCTGAGACGGCCGAACAGTTGACTGAGCTGTTTCTGCTCGAGCAGTTTTATAAGTGTACAGGTGCAGAAATGACTTTAACTATTAAAGAAAAGAATCCAAAAACTCTACAGGAGGCAGCTGAGATGGCTGACCTCCGGCTATCATTAATTCGTGGGTGCGGGTCTGCCCAGCGTAGTGAGGCAGGTAACAAGGGCGTGACGCCCCACCCCCCCGAGTTAGTAATATATCTTATGCAAACAAGTACAAGAGTTACGATACCAAGACTGACCACAAGACTAGCACCGTCCCATTTAAGAAGGGGCCGGGCCCTTCCCAGTACCAAGGGAAGCCCAAAGGGGAGTTAGAGTGTTATCAATGTCATAAAAAGGGGCACTTTGCAAGAGTCTGTCCTAGCAAACCACCTACAGCAGCTGTGTCTTTGGCCTGCAACATTGGTGTGTCTCTGAAGTCTTCTGAGTTTGCCCGGGGCAGTTCGTCAGAGGCTGAGGCACAGCCAGTGCAGAAGCACCTGGGAGGCTCGAACCCTGCTCAGGATGTTTTTTGCGACCATAGAGGACGGGGTTGCGTGATGTGGGCGGGGCGCAAGCATGGAGTAGAGGTCTTGCGTGATACAGGTGCTTCCCAGACTTTGATGAAAAACTTGACTGGCTACCCTATAAATGCGGCTCGGGTGGTAGTGGTGCAGGGTATTAATGCAACTCGGTCATACCCGCTGGTGCGGTTGGAGTTGGAGGTGGATGGTGTGGCACGTGAATTGGATGTTGGGATTGTGGAGAAACTGCCAGTGGAGGGCGTCGACCTTCTTCTCGGCAACGACTTTGCAATGCCCGCTTCTGAGGTTCTACCCTTAGTCGTTGCCGAGAGGCCGGCCGACGTGAGTAGGGAAGAGCGAGAGTGGGTCGAGCGGTGCCAGGCACAACCCATGGCGTGTGCTGTCACCCGAGCTCGGGCAGCTAAAGTGTCACAGCCTAGTCCTCCGTCTTCAGACCAGCAGAGGAACGATCAACAGGAGGAGGCTAAAGCTGGAGTTGGTTTTAAGAGTTTTGACTCGGCGGCTCTCCTGGGTGATTCAGTATTAGCACCATTACTTAGTTCTGGAGTAGCCCCTGGGCCTGTCATCGAGAGTGACGAGGCTGGGCATGACGAGTCTCCACGACAGCAACGTTATGAACATCGAGAGAGACAGAGGGAGCAGCCCAGTATCGGGGAGGGTCATGCATTGCTCCGGGAGCAGTTAGATCGCTTGGCACCCTCAGATATACGTCGGTTGCAGCTGGAGGACCCTGAGCTCCAAACGTGTGCTAATGGAGCTGTGGAGCTCGACGAGGACGGTGATGCACAGCCGGGAGATTTTTTTTATTTAGATGGCATCCTCTATCGGCGTTTTCAAGACCCTAACCGTAGCTGGAAAAAGGGGTCCGGAGTAGTGGACCAGTTGGTGGTGCCGCGGGAGTGCAGGGATAGCCTACTGAGTTTGGCGCATGACACACCGCTGGCAGGACATTTGGGGGTAAGAAAAACGGTGGCGGCTTTGGGGAAGTTGTTTTGGTGGCCGGGGATGAAGTCTCATGTGCAGTCATGGATAAACTCATGTGATATTTGTCAACGGGTCGGGAAACCAAACCAAGTTATTCCTAAAGCTCCGTTGCACCCTATTCCTGTAATTGGGCCACCTTTTAGTAAGATTGTTGTTGACATGGTTGGTCCACTCCCTCCCACAAAGGCTGGTAATAAATTTTTGTTAACCATCATGGATGTTGCCACTAGATACCCCGATGCATACCCCATGAAAAACGGCATGGCTAAGACGGTAGTCAGTAACTTGTTGTGGTACTTTTCAAGGTACGGGTACCCGGAGGAGATTCAGTCTGACCAGGGGTCCAATTTCACCTCCAATCTCTTTAAGCAAACAATGCAACAGCATGGGATACGGGCGGTGGTATCGTCAGCGTATCACCCTGAGAGCCAAGGGGTGCTTGAGCGGTGGCATGCCACCCTTAAAAGCATGCTCAGGTGTTATTGTGCTGACAACGGAAGAGATTGGGATCTTGGATTGCCGTATGTACTGTTTGCTGCTCGGGAAGTGCCTGGTGAGAGCCTGGGATTTAGTCCAAACGAGCTGATTTTTGGACACCGCGTCAGGGGCCCCCTTAATATGCTGCGGGAAATTTGGGAAGGAACTGTGCAGCCTTGTTCCTTGTTAAAGTATGTGTTTGAAAGCCGTGAGCGCATGCTTAAGAGTCTGGAGATGGCAGGTCGGAATTTAACAGGATCACAAGCTTTAATGAAGGACAGGTATGATCGCAAAGTGAAGCTCCGGAAGTTCATTGTAGGACAAGAGGTATTAATTTTGTTGCCTTTGGTTGGTAACCCCTTGTCTGCGAAGTATACTGGACCCTATAAAATTGTGGAGAAAATTTCGGACCTAGATTACCTTGTTGCCACTCCAGACCGGAGGAAAAAGAACCAGTTATGTCACGTGAACCTGATAAAAGAGTATGTGAGGCGCCCCTCTGAGCCTCTCACTGTCCCTGTGTTGGCTTGTTGCGGCCGTGGTGGAGAAGGAGAGGGGGACAGTCAAGCTTCAGAGGAGGATAGCTGGGATCACCATGTTTCAGCGGATCAGTGGGCGGGGAACTCGAGCCTAAGGGCTGACGAGGCTATAGCTCATTTGCCTGAGCCGCAGTTTGAAGCTATCCGTCAGTTGCTCGGTTCATACCCCACTGTATTTGCTGAACACCCAGGCCTCACTACTCAGGCTATGCATGATGTCGACGTGGGGGACCATCTACCCTTTAAGTCAATCCCATACCGTGTGCCCCCCATAAAACTACCCGCTCTGAGGGATGAGTTGGAGTATATGCTCGGTAGAGGGTTGATAGAGAAAGGCACCGTTAAATGGACTTCCCCCGTAACACTGCAGCCTAAGCCAGATGGCAAGGTACGCTTCTGTATTGATTTCCGTAGGCTAAACGGTTTGACTCCAACTAACCCATATCCTCTTCCTCGGGTTGATGATAGTGTTGATAAAATTGGTAATGCTCGGTTTTTGTCTAAAGTAGATTTAGTAAAAGGTTACTGGCAAGTACCTTTGTCCGAGCGTGCTAAAGAGGTATGTGGTTTTGTGGTGGACGGGAGTACTTACCGGTGTAATGTTATGCCCTACGGACTTAAGAATGCACCAGCAACGTTTCAGAACCTGATGAATGAAATTGTCAAGGACATTCCAAATTGCACCGTATACTTGGACGATGTAATCATTTATGATGACGACTTTGAGAGCCATTGTGAGCACCTGGAGACCTTGTTCCGGAAACTTAGTGAAGCAGGTCTGGTAGTAAATTTGGCAAAGTGTGACTTCGTAAAAGCCACTGTGCAGTACCTTGGGTTTGTAGTGGGAAGGGGACAGGTGTGCCCTCCTCAGAACAAGGTACAGGCTATCAATAAATTTCCGCACCCAACCACCAAGAAGCAGATTATGAGATTCTTGGGTATGATAGGCTACTACAGACGCTTTATAAAAGGTTACTCCACGGTGTTGGCACCTCTCACAGATTTGTTATCTAAAGACAAAAAGTTTTTGTGGGCGCCTGAGTGTGAAAAGGCTTTTAATTTGGTGAAGCATTTGCTGTGTACTCACCCGATACTCAGGGCCCCAGACTTTAACAGGCCTTTTCAGCTGGCAACAGATGCTAGTGGTGTAGGGGCTGGTGCCGTCTTGCTACAGACAGACAATGAAGGTGTGGAACACCCAGTAAGTTTCTTTTCTAAGAAGTTCAATGCTGCACAAAAGAACTATTCTACAATAGAAAAGGAATTACTGGCGATTGTGCTGTCGCTCAGGCACTTCGAGGTGTATGTTCCAGCCTATGGCCCAGTCGTGGTTATCTACACTGATCATCACCCTTTGAGATTCCTAAATCAATTTCACAATCGCAATATGAGACTGACCAGGTGGTCTTTGATGTTGCAGGAGTATAACCTGGACATCCGTCATATTGCGGGATGTGACAATGTGATCGCGGATTGTTTATCGAGGGTAGATGATCAGTCGTAGGCTATCACAGGTGTATGATCCCGGAGAGATTGACACACGGGTAGCCTCCTGCTTTAGTTTGAGTAGTATTTTGCGCTTGGTGCTTGTTGGCTCGCGGTTGTAGCCCAGCGTATTGGGTCGTAAAGCAGGAGTTGAGCGTTTGGTATAGAAGAAAAAATAGGCTGCCCTTATAGTGCAGCCGGAAAAAAACATATTAAAATATAAAAATCATAAAAAAAACTCTTTCTTTTGTTATAGATAATTGTATAAGTTTGTCATAGCCTATAGAGTTTGAGTAGTCCACGAACTATCAAACGGCTGAGCTGCTGTAAGCTCGCTCTGGGAGCATGATATTATGTCTTTTGCTATTGTTAGGGAGGAGTTATGAAATGTGAATTTTTTTTTTATAAGATGTGTTTTAGTGATAAACTCAGCGTTGTTTTAGTGCCATGCGGTCGCTGGGTGTGAGGGGTTTGATGAGGTTCTGCGTGTCAGATTTTAGCTCAGGGTTGAGCAAGTAAAATCTTGGGGGAGGTGTGACGCATGCCGAGTATGAGCATGCTGTACAGAACGCTCAGTCAGACCCCACTCTCGCTAGGATCGTCAGGGCAGGAACTTTGGCTGTAGTCCGTGTAGAGTTTCCTAACTCAGTTTATGTGAGCCGTTGTACTATAAGTATTATAATTATGTATTTTGTTTTCTTCTAAGTCAACGAGTTCTATTTTATATCATTAGATATAAGTATTGTGTGTGGGACTTATATGTAATGATGAGAGGAGAAGAGAGAGAGTTATGTAACGACGGCCCGGGAGCGCGCCACGAGGTAGGTAGGCCTCCCTCCCCCCTCCCTCCCCCCTCCTCCCTCCTCCCTCCTCAAGCGCGTGGGAAATCCTTTGTCGATCCCAGATTGAGAGAGAATATTACGTAATGATTGTCAGTGGGCGGTCCTTAGTAGTTTGCGATATGCCGCTAGAGGGCCGAGTATAAAAAGGAGAGGTCCTCGCCACAATTCTTTAGAACTCATCAGGCAGAGCGACTTCTCATATCCCTTGCAACTATCCATATTCTTCCGACTGATGTGAACTTTCTCTACTCTCTGAACAGCCTATCTTCTTCCCTTCTCGACCCTTTATAACCTCAATGACCCCTTTGGTGCAGATTTAGTCAGCCAAAGTATTATCGCTTGAGTTCTCACGAGATAAGTGCCTGTTAGATAGCCTATTTTTGGAAGGGTTAACTAGAATAGGATTGATTGATGTTTGTTGCACTCGTATATGCATTTCCCTGTGTGCGATTATTCATGTTCCTGTTTTCTGCTGGCTTAGGCAATGCTAGACTGGGATAGGGTTTCTGAGTTGTGATTTCCTATGAGTACTAGGTTGCGGTTGAACCAGTACAATTGCAACGGAGACGTGGAACGCCTAGGTGGTCTTTCTGACTGTGTACCGTGGGAGTTTAGCACTGTGTTGCGAGTGAGGGCTTTTGCCTCTGCCACCCAACACTGTGCTATCTCATTTGCTTGACTTTGAGAGGATCGCCAGGAGAGAACCAGATACTAGTGATCTGGATCTCTCAAGAGAGCATCCCGTCAATTAACGTAATTTGGCCGCACAGTCTTAAGGACCTCGCTAGGCTACGAGCCGCTTGCTCAGCCATTGTTTCCTAGCCTACTACATCCCAGCTAGACTTTGCTCGGTCAGCAGATACAGCATAGTATTGAAGCTTTCCTTATGTATGTTATTGTTTATGCACTATTGATTTCATGTGTGGCACGCTTAGCTACTTTAGAGATTAGTGGCCCACGAGCACAATCCTAGTAGGCTATTGTCAGTGCATTGTCGGAGTACTTCTTCTTAATGTTTGCCATTTACTATTGTTTATTCTTATAATTCTTCTTATGTCAACTTAAAGCCTTTAATTGCCAGTGTGTTACTTATTGAATTGCTGTTCAAAATCCGATACTTACTTCTTACGAGTATTCGAGAAGCATCTAACTTTATCAGAAGATTCCTTGCTTGATGCTCGAGGACTATTGTTTAACGTAACGTAATAGTGCCGATCCGAAGTAGAGGGTGGAGGACTTCTTAAGTTCTTAGTCAAGGGTGGATTACTTCGGCTTCGGCCAACACTATTCTTTAGTGTTGTAGTACTTTCTTCTTTGTTTGATTGTTGACCAGACTAGATAACTCCCGTCTTGTTATTAGTCTGTTGTGTGAAACGCTAGTACCGAGTTCTTGTATACCCCGTTATAGCAGATAGAACTCTGGAGGGTAGTGGCGTTTTTTGTTCGGCTGGCAGTACTCTGGGGTTGGGATCGTGTGTTTCCGTTGTGGCAGCGAGCCATACTCGAGTCCTGTGTAAGAGCCCTAGTGTACCCGAGTGCCCGGTCGTAACATGTCCTACGATCAAGAATCCCGAATATGTATTGCCGATCCAGCCGTAACAAAATGGCGACCTTACACAAGATTCAGTAGTATCCTATCACATGTTTTTTGGAGAACTATTCTATGCTACCTAGTAGAGCTGGCTAGAATTTTCTTGCATATTGGAGGAATTTTTATTGTGTCATTATTGTATTGGTGGACTTGCAGATTGTTTCGTTAGGGGTGTCTAGAGTAGAGTCATTCAAGCATCTTTAACATTTTGTGAGTCGAGACTGCAATTAGTAATAAGCACTTCTTTTTTTTTATGAACAGCAATTGTATAACCAGCACTATGTCTAATGACTCATCATTTACGGGGGAGGATAACACGGTACAGCCTAGTGACCAGCAAGTACAACAGATATTTAGGGAGGGGAGTGTTATAAGTGGAGAGAGGGATGCCCGGGCATTTTTGCAGACACCTTTGACCGAACAGCGCCTGCAGGCTATTGATTGTTACGGTCTTCGCTGTTTAGCCACGGTTTTGGGGCGGGACTGTCCTGACAGTTGGCCCAAGAAGAATTTGGTGGCATGTTTGTTGGGTGATGGCGATGGGGCGGTGGGTGGAGTGGGGTCTTGGGGGGTTCCCTCCAAGCCTCCATTCCACTCTACCCCTGAGCTGGGCCCTCAGCCAGCGATTCTTAGCACGATGCAGCAGGAGGGTTCTCAATGGCAAGCTGGCTTACCCGTAAACACGTCTCGGTGTGGATCCCCCATTTTGTGCTCTCCCCCCCCAGGCCTGTCTCCTGAGATGTTATTTCAGCTAGAACTAGCTAAGCTTAAGTTGCAAGAGAGTCAACAGGCTAGTATAGAACGGATTAAGCTGCAGGAGACTCAGATACAACAGGCTAGTATAGAACGCATAGAGGTTGCTAGAATCCAAGCCAATCAGGATGCAACCAGGTACCAGGCTGAAATGGATGTCGAGAAGTCTAGAGTAGAGACCACGGGGCGTCATCTCGGTGGTGGGCACCGGGTTACAGACTCACTTTCGCATTTAATTAAGTTAGTACCCGCATTTGATGAGACAGCAGTGACTGAGTTTTTTGCTCGTTTCGAAAAGAAGTGTCGTGAGTATGACTGGCCGGAGGTTAAATGGGCAGCATTAGTTTCATCACGTCTAGTGGGTAAGGGGTTGAAAGCCTACGATGCACTGTCACTGGACGAGAGTGTAGTGTATGGACTGGTGAAGGAGGCTGTGCTCCGGGCCTACGAACTGCAACCCGAAACTTATAGATTGAAGTTCCGTGGCGTGAATAAGAAGAGCGACGTCAGTTTTATGGAGCACGCACGGGACTTAACAGATGCAGGTAATAACTGGTTTCGGTCCGAGCACACAGAGTCGGCTGAGGAAATTAAGCAACTTTTCTATCTGGAACAGTTTTACAAATGTACTGGAACCGATCTAACGCTGAACATTAAGGAAAAATGTCCCAAGACAGTAGAGGAGGCTGCCAAGATGGCAGACCTCAGATTATCATTGATTCGTGGTTGCGGTGCCGCTCAGAGGGCTGAGTCAGGGCAGAAGGGGCGCTATACCCCACCCACCAGAGTTTTCGATAATAACAAATCCTATGACACACATAACCACACTAAATGCATTGCACCTAATAACACCTACAAACACAAGCCTCTCCCGTTTACTAAAGGTCAGGCCCCTTCTTCGCCCGCACAAGGGAAGAAGCCCATTGGGGATGTGAAATGTTACAAATGTCAGAAGCTAGGCCATTATTCACGTGAGTGCCCTAGTAACACTCCCGCTAAGCCGGTGTCATTGGTTCACAGTATCGGTGTGTCTCTGAAGGCTGCAGCAACTGCCCGGGGTAGGTTGTCAGCAGCTGAGGCACACGCGGTAAAGAAGCGTACGGAAGGCTCGACACCTGTCCGGGACACTTTCTGTAGCCATCGGGGGCACGGGTTTGTGAGCTGGGGGAGTGAACTACGGAGGGTTGACTTGCTGAGGGATACGGGGGCTTCGCAAACTTTGTTGAGGAACTTCACAGGGAAACCGATAAATGCGGCCAGAGTTGTTGTGGTGCAGGGTATAAATGCTACGAGGTCATACCCACTTGTGAGGTTGGAGTTGAGAGTGGGAGAGGTGTGCAGGGAGCTGGATGTAGGGATCGTTGAGTGTTTGCCAGTTGAGGGCGTCGACCTTCTTCTCGGCAACGACTTTGCGGTGTCCACTTCCGGGACTCCACCCTTAGTCGTTGCCGAGAGGGCGGCCGACGTGGATGGTGAGAATCGGGAATGGGTTGGGAGGTGCCAACAGGATGAGATGGCCTGTGTGGTAACCCGATCTCGCTCTGCGGCTCCTGCACAGCCTAGCACTCAACCTCGGGGACAGTGGAGGAAGGATCAGGAGAAGGTTGCTAAGGGCAGGAAAAGGGACATTGATTCTGCTGCACTTCTCGGTGATTCGGTACTTGGACCTATAATAAACACAGGAGTTGACTCTGGCCCAGATATGGTGTGTAACAAGGCAGAGTTGGGTAAGACTTCGCGTGAGGCAAGAGCTGTAGCGAGAGCCACTAAGGCAGTAGAGCCTACTAGCCGGGGTAATGTCTTATTACAAAACCATCTTGATGCATTGACGCCCAGGGACATTAGTGAGCAGCAGCTGCAAGACGCTAGCCTAGCTCGTTATAGCAATGGTGCCATAGAGTTGGAGGAAGATGGGGATGCGAAGCCGGGAGATTTCTTTAGGCTCAACAGGATATTGTACCGCAGATTTCTAGACCCCAAATCGAAGTGGGAGGGCGGTGCGAGGGTAGTAGACCAGGTGGTTGTTCCAAATAAGTATAGAGAGTCCTTATTGTGTCTGGCGCATGATGTGCCGGTGGCGGGTCATTTGGGGGTAACAAAAACATTGGCGGCATTGGGCAGGTTTTTCTGGTGGCCTGGGGTCAAGGCTGATGTCTGTGCATGGGTGGCTGGGTGTGCGACCTGCCAGACAACGGGGAAGCCTAACCAGACCATCCCGAAGGCACCTTTGTTTCCCATACCTGTCACCGGGCCTCCGTTCAGCAAAGTTGTAGTAGATTTGGTTGGCCCTTTCCCGCCTACTAGTAGTGGCAATAAATTCCTGTTGACAATCATGGATGTGGCTACGAGATACCCGGACGCATACCCCATGAGAAACGGCTCGGCAAAGGCAGTTGTTAAAAACTTATTATTGTTCTGTTCCCGTTATGGATTTCCACGTGAGGTGCAGTCAGACCAGGGGAGCAATTTTACATCCAAATTGTTCAAGCAAACCCTTCAGTTGCACGGTATATGTTCTGTAGTGTCGTCAGCCTACCATCCCGAGAGTCAGGGAGTCTTGGAGCGGTGGCACTCGACCCTGAAGAGTATGCTACGCTGTTACTGTGCAGAACATGACACTGATTGGGATTTGGGTCTGCCGTATGTTCTGTTCGCTGCACGTGAAGTCCCAGGAGAGAGCCTGGGGTTCAGTCCAAATCAACTAGTCTTTGGCCATAATGTGAGAGGACCTTTAAGTATGGTGAAAGAGATCTGGGAGGGCGAAGAGAAGCCGGGGTCTGTACTTAAATATATCCTTGAGAGCCGGGAGAGACTTATAGGTTGCATGGCAGCGGCAGGTAATAACTTGGTTAATGCACAGGCGGTCATGAAGCACCAGTATGACGCCAAGGTGAAGCTTCGGGAGTTTTCGGTGGGTCAGGAGGTAATGTTGCTTTTACCTTTGCCTGGACACCCCCTTTCTGCCAAGTTCATTGGGCCGTATGTGGTGGCTAAGAAACTGTCCGACCTTGATTATCTCGTTGCAACACCTGACCGTAGAAAAAAACATCAGTTATGTCATGTTAACCTCATGAAAGAGTATGTGAGACGCCCCTCAGAGCCTCTCACTGTCCCTGTGCTGGCCTGCAGCGGCCAGGGTGGAGAAGGAGGTGGGGACAGTCATGCTGCTGAGGAGGATAGCTGGGACTGTGTCATTTCCGCGGAACAGTGGGCGGGGAATACTGAACAAGAGGCTAGGCAAGCTGTAAGTCACCTGCCTGAGCACCAGGGTGCTGCTGTCCTAGGCCTGTTCAGGTCATACCCCTCTGTTTTCGCCGAACACCCAGGTCTCACTACTCAGGTAACGCACGACGTGGACGTCGGTGATAATGTGCCCTTCAAGTCAGTGCCCTACCGTGTGCCCCCGGTAAAGTTGCCAGCTTTACGGGAGGAGTTAAAGTACATGGTTGAGAGAGGGATGATCACTGAAGGTTATGTGAAGTGGACATCACCCGTCACGTTGCAGCCAAAACCTGACGGCAAGGTGCGGTTCTGCATAGATTTTCGTAGGCTAAATGGCTTGACCACTACCAACCCTTACCCTTTGCCTCGAGTTGACGACAGCGTGGACAAGATAGGGAATGCAAAGTACCTTACTAAAATTGATCTTGTAAAAGGCTACTGGCAAGTACCCCTGTCGGACCGAGCTAAGCAAGTTTGTGGTTTTGTGGTAGATGGCAAGACCTACCAATGTAACGTAATGCCTTATGGGCTTAAGAACGCACCTGCCACGTTTCAGAACCTGATGAACGATATTTGTGACGAAATCCCTAACTGCACGGTCTACCTTGATGACGTGATAGTGTATGATGACAATTTTGAAAATCACCTAAGGCACTTAGAGACCCTGTTTGGGAAGTTGCACGATGCTGGGCTGGTGGTGAACCTGAGGAAGTGCGAGTTTGTAAAGGCTACTGTGCAGTATCTTGGCTTCGTGGTCGGGTTAGGCCGGGTGTGCCCCCCCCTGAGCAAGATACAGGCTATCAATATGTTTCCCAGGCCCACCACTAAGCGCCAGGTCATGCGGTTCCTAGGTATGATAGGCTATTATAGGCGCTTCATCCGGGGATACTCTACTGTCTTAGCACCGTTAACTGATCTACTGTCGAAGTCAGTGAAGTTCTGTTGGGCTGCGGAGTGTCAGAGGGCTTTCGACCTAGTCAAGCACCTGCTGTGTACACATCCGATTTTGAGAGCCCCAGACTTTTCCAGGAGTTTTCAGCTGGCGACTGATGCCAGCGGTGTGGGTGCCGGGGCAGTGTTACTGCAGACTGATTCCGAGGGCTTGGAACACCCAGTGAGCTTCTTTTCTCGCAAGTTTAATTCGGCACAAAGGAATTACTCGACTATAGAGAAGGAGCTTCTTGCTGTCGTTTTGTCGCTCAAACATTTCGAAGTTTATGTTCCAGCCTACGGCCCGGTAGTGACGATTTATACGGACCATCATCCCTTGAAATTCCTAAATCAGTTTCACAATCGGAATATGCGGTTGACCAGGTGGTCCCTAATGCTCCAAGAGTATAATCTCAACATTCAGCATATTGCCGGGAGTGAGAACGTGATAGCAGATTGTCTATCAAGGGTTGATGATCCAGGATAGTCGTGCACGGTGTGTGGGTTGAGCAGGAGTAAAATTAGGCTATCATAACGCCGTCCAAAAAGATTATAAAACAATAAAATAAACGAGAATTTTTTTTTTTTAGTTTTGTAAGTCTTTATTGTTGTAGCATGATGCATGCGATATTGTGTTTTATGTATAATTCACACTTCAGTTGTTGTGCACCTTTTGCAATTAGTGGCAGCTAAGGGTAGCAGGTCGGTTGGTTGCCTGTCAGATTTTGATAATGCTTCTAAGGTCGATTATCTAAAATCTTGGGGGGGCTGTGACGCACCCAGTGCGTGGCAACGCAACCTGATTGTACTCCTTGGTACTCCACTGTACCGCCACTGTGCGGTACCTCTGTACCGCTGTACCGTGCTGGCTGCCTATATTGAGTGTGACAATGTATAACTATGTTCTTTGTATCTCTGCAAAGGTCTCGTCATGTGCTAACCAGTGGTGGGTTTTGTTTTAAGCCATGTCGAGACCTTCCATTTAATATGTAGTATCAATAGAGAAGTTGATAGATAAGACAATGGGAGTTCAGAGAGAGAGAGTGAGTTGGGCTTCAGAGCGAGAGGGTAGCAATGCGCCACGCTGCCGGGGGGGTGGTTGCCAGACGTATGGACCGGTTGGCAGCCTTGCGCTTATAGCTAGGCGCGACAGGGTTGGTAGTCCATTGCCGCCTGCCTATGCTGCCTGGGCTGCCCATGTTGTCGTACTGCACATTGCCTGGAGGATCGCTGTGTGTTCCATGATCAGGTTGCCTAGAACCTTTGAGATTCTAACATCCCTTGCCCTCTCTCCCAACTTCTCACGGTTGCACTCTTTCTCTCTGACGACATTACTCTCATTTCATTCTTCTCTCTATTTAAATGCATAACCTTCCCTTGAGGTCCTAAAGGAGTTTCAGCACTCACCTCTCGTATTACTCTTAGGACAAGCATATATTTACATGTATTAGATTTAAGGGGTTAATGTGAACAGCGATCTTCTTGATGAGGATAGTTGGTGAACGTTCTACATGTTCACGAGTTATATGCCCAGCTCATCATCCAATTTGTGACTAGACTAGTGCCATGTGTAAGAGCCTGACCAT
>JBAKBP010029646.1:2500-26840 GCA_037953745.1 Lithodes maja
TCTTCAGTACATATGGACACCCTCCAAACACTCCACTCTTCCCAGAATGGCTATTGAGGAGGGGGGGGGGGGGGGGGGAACAGGAGGAGGGACAGAAAAAATATGTGTGTGAGAGAAGGAAGAGGAGAGCTGGAGTGGTGGGGGAGAGGTAAGGGGAGGGGGAAGGTAGGGAGATAGTTAGTTAGTTAGTTAATTCTTTATTTCATAAAAGGTTACATGGTAACATTTTACATATATACAGTGTATAAAATATCATCCTACCGCAAGGTGGGTTCATTATTTTGAACATACAGTATCCGTGACTTAATGGCATCTATGTCATTTTCCATCATGCTTTCAATGTTATACTCTGAAAGTAGTACAGACTTGGCTTCGTTAGCCAGGAACAGATCCTCGGACACATTTAACAGGCATTTTCTTAAATATTTGCAGGGATTACTAATTATTTTATAACTAAACCTGATTCTTTGCCAATTTATAAAATGATTAAACGTCATTAGTCCTGCAAGGTGACATGCTTTATGGTTGCTCTCCCAGTATCTTAGCTTCATCATTTTCTTTATTGCTTTATGGAAGCCTATTGCAAATTGTTTCAATGGGACATAACATTTCTTATTACAGAACCACAATTCTGATCCATAAACACTCATACAATAACTCTGGAATAATTTACTAAATACATTACAGCTAACGCTAGAAAATTTCCGCAAAAGGCAATTGAATTCGTTATAAAACTTATTCCTGCATTTTATTATGTCTTTGTCATTATGCAAATTGCAATCTATTACAAAGCCAAGATATCTACATTCGTGTACAACTTCTAACTTACTTTCATATAAATATAAAATCGGATCCTTGACATTATCGTGTTTGTGCTTAAAATACATACAAACGGACTTACTTGGATTAATTTCAATATCAATTGTCTTTGCTTCATTTTCAATTATGTTCAATAATTCTTGTAAACCTGATGAAGAAGGAGAAAGCAGAACCAAGTCATCGGCATAAGCAATTATGTTGCTAGATCTGTTACCCAACTTGCAGCCTGTACTACTCTCAGATACTTTTTCTATCATGTCATTAATGTAAATATTAAATAGAACTGTTGACAGAATACCACCTTGTCTCACTCCATTTTTAATTTTCCAAGGATCTGACACTGCATCTTTATGCTTAGTAGCTACACTTTGATTCCTATATAAGAAATATAAAATATTTACATACAAAATAGGAATATTTAATTTTAAAAGTTTATGAATAAGCTTAAAATGATTAACTTTATCAAAAGCTTTCTTCAGATCTATAAAATAAGCATATACATTTGAGCTTAAAGAATTATATCTTAAAATGGTTTCCTTTAAAACTAAGCATGCTGTAGACGTAGAGTGATTCACTCTAAATCCATGCTGTCTGTCATTAAAAGTCACATACCGTTCAATATGGTATTTTAAACAATACTCAAACAGTTTGAGGAACACTGAGGATGATACAATTGGTCTGTAATTTTCTATATCACTCTGATCTTTGAATTTATCCTTTACTAAAGGTAAAATAACTCCAAAAGTCATTCTTTCAGGCAAGTATCCATGTGTGACAAAAGACGAAAAGAGTTTAGCTAATAGCTTCACTAAATATTCAGAACCATGTTTGATATGATTTGAATGTACATTATCGTAACCAATGACATGCTTAAGGTCACTAATTCCTTTACATACATAATTTATATTAATATTTCCTAATAACTGTCCTTTTCTTACATTTGCATTTAATTTTGTGGTAAGGTACTGGTACTTTTAATTGGATATATTTTGACATTTGTCGTCATCAAAGATGCCTTTAAACCTCTGAGAGAATTTTTCAGCTATAAGAATTGCTTCACATTCACCTTCTATTTTCATATTAATATAGGATTTATTTTTCTTTGTCTTCCTCACTTCTTTCCAAAACACGTTATATCTTTTATTCGCCAAAGAATCAGCTAATTTGTCATTTCTAATCTGGTTTTCATTTGTTTTTATATATCTTAGTGCTTTTTTAAATGCTTTTCTAGTCTCTTTCATATGATCAAGTACATCTCCAGATAAGGGACATCCTATTTTTTTTCCATATTAAAAATCTCTCTCTAGCAATTTTATACAAGTGGGATACATGATCATTCCGATCAGGTTTAATGTGTTCCTTTCTTTTTGGCACAACAGTATATTCATTAGTTGAATTTATCATAACATCCACAAGAGTTTCATATATATAATCAATTTCAATAATATGATCTTTATTTGTACATTTATATACACAACAGTCCAAACAATCCAATTTCATCAAACCCAACTGCATAATGCTTTCATTTACTTTATCTTTGTAAGTTGTTGTTACTTCATTAGAGGAAAACAGCGACCAGTTTACAAATTGTGAAAAATGAGAATCTGATAGATAGATAGATGGATATATAGATAGATAGATAGATAGACAGGCAGGGAGAGAAACAGAGAGAGAAAGAGAAGATAGATATATAGATGGATAGATAGATAGACAGGCAGAGAGAGAGAGAGAGAGAGAGAGAGAGAGAGAGAGAGAGAGAGAGAGAGAGAGAGAGAGAGAGACAAACGAAGGAGGGAATGGAGAAAAAGGAGGGAGTAAATAGGGAAGAAGGGAATGAAAGAGATGGGGAGAGAAGAAATAGGAGGAGAGAAGGGAGATGAGAGGAGAGATAAGAAGAGAGCGAGACAGAGAGAAGAGAAGGAGAAGGAGAGAGGGGTAGAACAGAAGAAGTAAAGAGAGGGAGGGAAGAGATAGGGAGAGAGAAAAAGGGGGAGGGGGGGAGAATAGAATGGAAGGAGGGAGAGAAGAAAGGCTAACTAAGGAGGAATGGAATGAAGAAACAAGAGAGTGAGAAAGAGGAAAGGAACCCAAGGAGAAGGATGGAAAGGAAGAGAAGAGGGAATAAAGAGAGGAAGGAGAAGAAAGAGGAGATAACAAGGAGGAGGGAAGGAGAGAGAGGTGGAATGGATGAATAAGAATGAGAAGAGGAAGAATGAGAGAGTTAGTTAAGGGGAGATTTCCACTTGAGGGATTTTTTTTTTAACCCCTTTCGCCCTCCTGTTTATCCCCATTACTTTTAGGATTTTAAGACGTTCGCCCCATTAGTTTGGCGATCTTAAAAACTTTTGCCCCATTTCTGTCTATTTTAAGACCTTTCGTGCCATTTAGGTGTCGATTTTTTCCTGGCGAGCGATAGCGAGCCTTTAATTTAAGAGGAACCGGCCTCCGGCCGAGACATTTTTCTACCGAAAAATGTACACATTTATCTTGAAAGGGGGTCTAGGGGGTCTAATTATAAACTTAATGAAGGTCTAGCGAACAAGCTAAAGACCACCCCTTAAGGGATCGAGGCCTATAATGAGACTAATATAGACATGTGATACCTCGAACTAACCTCTAGCTTAATTATTTCCTCCCAGTGTAGACAAGATTAAGTTACCAATTAATATACAAATACCAAGTAATTAGATTAATGGATAAACAAATAAATAAATAAATAAATAAATGTAAGTTCCACTATCTGCATCCCACAAGCAGTAGGGAAAAAAGTAAACAAAAAACAGAAAATAAACGTCAAACTAAACACAACATAATTAATTGTGTGCCACGTTTAGAAAGATTTATCGGAGAGTGGGTAAAACAGGCCCACCTCGCTTTTTTGTTTATCTTTCTCTCCCTCTCTCTTTGGCTTGTATCCATTCGGCCCCATTCAGCCTACTGTTTTAGGACGTTTACCCCTATCCAGGTGTCAATATTTTCCTGGCGAGCGGTAGCGACCCCAGCATATATATATATTTTTATTTTGACAGCAAGTTAAATTTGTTAATTTTTCGATAGAAAAAATGTCTCCGGCGAAACCGGGCTTCTCCATACAATGCTGGCTCGCTATCGCTCGCCAGGAAGAAATCGACACCTGGATGGGAATAAACGTCTTAAAACAGTTGGCCAAATGGGGCCGAATGGATACAAACCAGGGAAAGAGAGAAAAGGAGAGAAAGAAAAAAAACGGTGACCCCCCCTTAAAGCACAGTTCTAGTATCAGACAGACTGACAGACAGACAGACAGACAGACTGACAAACAGACAGACAGACAGGCTGACGAACATTGACACAGAGAGACAAACGGGCAGACTGATAAATGTATATTGACTGACTGACGGACAGACAGACAGGCAGAGATAGATAAATACACATAAAGATACTTAAATACATAGACATACTCACCGACTCTCTGCAATATCTATCTCTTCGCCGCAATGTTGCATCTCTGTAGCTATTCTACCGTTATTACAATAATCAGTGTTCCTCAGAGCTCTCTCAATGTATACCAACTCCTCTACGTAGAGCGCGTAGCACCCGTCTTGCAACACAATCCCACCCCTACTCTGTGCAACTCTCCAACCCAGGAGTGAAACGCTATTCCCAATCTTTCTTCTATTGAACAGCTGAACTCTGGATCAACTCTCTCCTTGAATCCATATTCCCCTCACCCAATTAAATTGCTTCAAACTCGGTGTGTCCAGGCATTTTGGCTCGAACATTCCTTGATTTTGACCCTGTTACTAAATCAACTCCGGGGGAGGGACTCGTAACAGGCAGTTCTACCTTTTGTATCCCTCATTCCCATAAAAATAAAATAAAATAACCAATAAAACATAGATAGATAGCTTAGAAACAGAGATAAACAGGAAATAAACATAGAAAGAAAAAATATATATAAAACGAAACCAATCAAACAAACACTGGTCATCCTCCGGCCCACCATCCATGTTCTCCAGTCAAAATATAATTATGTCCATCCCTTTAAGGGGAGATGGGTCGTTTTTCTCGTCCCCCGGCTTCCTCATGCTTGGCCCCATTAGTTTTCAGGTTCTTTGACGTGCGACTCATTAGTTTGGCGATTTTAAGACCTTTCGCCCCATTTATTTATCAGTATTTAGCCTTTTCGTGTCGTTTAGATGTCGATATCTTCCTGGCGAGCGATAGCGAGCCTCTAATTTAAGAGGAAGCGGCCAGAAGGCCGCGACATTTTTCTATCGAAAAATGTACAAATCTATCTCGAAGGAGGGTCTTGGGGGAGTTTTTTTTTTATTATTATTTTTTTGATGGACGTTTAGGGAAGAAACTACAAAAATGAAGAAAACAATACAGGTAGACGATATATATATATATATATATATATATATATATATATATACAAAGGAACAAATAAATACGCCCGTTCCCCCTTTAAACTATTAGGGAGTCCAGCCAGTGTCAGGTGGCATTTTGTCGCAGATGACCCACTGATTCTGTTTAATAATTCACAGAGTTTTATGTATGTACCTCCACACATATGGACATACATACTGACACACACACACACACACATATATTAACTTAAATCTCCCCCCCCACACATATACACATACATACTGACACACACACACACATACATTAACTTAAATCTCTCCTTTACTTATTTCACCTTATGTGTTTAATCTCTCTCTAAAGCATACATCAAACACATACTTACATACATACACACACACACACACACACAAGCTCTCTTCAATTCCTTCCTTCACCGTTGCTTTCTTTATCTTTCTCTAAAACATGCACACACACACACACACACACACACACACAGAGACAGACACAGACACACACACACACACACACACACACATTTTTTGTGAAAGCACTCGGTCGTATCTGTGCCAAAATCCTGACCAGCCAAGGAAAAAAGTGCTTGATATGCTTTCAGTACGGCTGAGCAGGATAACATATTCTCTCTCTCTCTCTCTCTCTCTCTCTCTCTCTCTCTCTCTCTCTCTCTCTCTCTCTCTCTCATAAGCAATTAAGTATGAGGTGATTAAAACCAGACAAACAATAATACACATAATAATAATAATAATAATAATAATAATAATAATAATATTAAACATAATAATCAGCATCAACACGATACCATTATATTGCTATATCTTATAAACTATTAAGCCTTTGACTATATAGATCAAACACAAATATATACACAATCACACGGTCATACACCACACACACATACACACATGCACACATACACACACACACACACACACACACACACATTTAGGCCCGTAGCCTAGTAGGTAGAGCTCTCGTCTCACACACGAGGGGTCGGGGGTTCAATCCCCGGCCGGGCGGAGACAAATTGGGCTTGTCTCCTTTCATGTGTTAGCCTCAGTTCACCTAGCTGGTGAACCTGGAATTCAGTTCACCTGGAATAAGTGGACGACGTTGTGACGTCCAATCTGGGGTTGGCAAAAATGGTACAAGGCGAGATGGGTATCATATGGTTCACCTAAGCTGATGGCTACCTAAGCCTTCGGGCGAGACGGTACCGTCTATAGTGAGAATGGTACCATACAGATCCACCCTAAGCCTTCGTTTCCGATGTCGCCAATTGGCTAAAAATACAGACTACACACACATCCACAGCCATTCCAACGATACATATAACACCTACACATATAGGAGGCGGGAAATAACGAGCATGCTCACTCCCGCAATACAACTAGAGTAAGTACACACACACACACACCCGAGCGATTGTGTGTTTATCGGTAAATATCAATTTGGTGCATGCTTACGAGTACATTTTTCGATTTTTAAACCTAAATTACACTAACCTAACCTAACCTAACCTAACTTAACCGAAAACACTCCATTTCAACGTATTTTAAAGAGGTGTGTATCGATTAACTGTCGCCCCAAACCTCATGTACCTGTAAACCTACAAATATCCAGAGATTTGTACCAATAAACACACAACCGCTCGTCCACACACACACACACACACACACACACACACACACACACACACACACACACTACAACACACACAAATACACACTGCAACACTCAACCCCCCACCCCCCACACACACACACACACACTACACACACACACATCCACACAGTAAAGAACTAGAGAGGTGTACAAAGGGAAGTTGAGAGGAAGGGTGAGGTGAGTTGGGGAGAAAGAATATGGAGGAAGAGAAGATAGTGGTATATATATATATATATATATATATATATATATATATATATATATATATATATATATATAGAGAGAGAGAGAGAGAGAGAGAGAGAGAGAGAGAGAGAGAGAGAGAGAGAGAGAGAGAGAGAGAGAGAGAGAGAGAGAGAGAGAGAGAGAGAGAGAGAGAGAGAGAGAGATTACTAGTATAGGAGAACTAATACGACAAGGATGCGTATATTTCTGAATAAAATAATATTAACTCAAGAGAGGAAAGAGTCGTGGGGAGATGAAAGCTCTGTTTCTAAGCATAGACTAGAGTCACTAGAGCGTGGAAGTAGTGAGAGAATTACACCAAGTCAGATTTATGCCAACATTATAGGGGAGTTTTCTGGACCCCTTTCTCCCTTGGCATTATTCTACCGACAAATGCACAAATGTTTTTCAAAGGGAGGGGGGTGGAAGTTTCTTGGGAGTATTTTTTAAGCTTGATGGAGGTCTAGGAAGAACACTAAAATAATATATTAATAACTATGAATATTCTGGAAATAAATATATACCGTACAATATATCAAAATCTCCCCTTATTTAATTTATGGATGTGAAACATGGGGTTATATATATAATATAAATTTAATATATTATAATACAAAATATTCCAAATGGCTAGTATAAAATGCAGCTTGACTAATTAAATGTAAACACAGATATTTACATATAATAAAAATCACAACTATTCTTTTCAATCTATTCATCACGCAGTCCTATTCTATCTACCACCAGGCAATATTATACAGCTTAGGAAGGACGTCTCTGAGTTTAATGGGTAATGAGAATGCGAACAAGGGCCAATGTGAAGTAGGAGAAACAGAGGAGATGCAGGAAAAATGCCGTAATGCAGATGAACAAGGGGCGGAGAGAGGAAAGAGGAGTGCCGAGAACGATAGAGATAGAAGTAAAAATATGGGTAGATAGATAGACAATGAGAGGTATATATAAATAGATAAACAGATAGGCAATCAGAAACACAAATCTCAACATTAAGCAAGAACCTTATAATATTATCGCCCTTATAATTATTATCATTATTACTATTATAGTGAGTTAATTAATTAGTTAGTTAGTTAGTCAGATAGTTAATTAGTTAGTCAGGTAGTCAGGTAGTTAGTTAGTTAGTTAGTGAGTTAGCTATTTATTTAGTTAGTTAGATAGTTGGTTACATAGTTAGTTCATTAGTTAGTTAGGTAGGTAGGAAGGTAGGTAGGTAGGTAGGTAGAAAGGTAGGTAGGTAGAAAGGTAGGTAGGTAGAAAGGTAGGTAGGTAGGTAGAAAGGTAGGTAGGTAGGTAGGTAGAAAGGTAGGTAGGTAGGTAGGTAGAAAGGTAGGTAGGTAGGTAGGTCAGGTAGGTAGGTCAGGTAGGTAGGTAGGTAGGTAGGTAGGTAGGTAGGTAGAAAGGTAGGTAGGTAGAAAGGTAGGTAGGTAGAAAGGTAGGTAGGTAGGTAGAAAGGTAGGTAGGTAGGTAGGTAGAAAGGTAGGTAGGTAGGTAGGTAGAAAGGTAGGTAGGTAGGTAGGTCAGGTAGGTAGGTAGGTAGGTAGGTAGAAAGGTAGGTAGAAAGGTAGGTAGGTAGGTAGGTAGGTAGATAGGTAGGTAGGTAGATAGATAGATAGATAGATAGATTGAGTGCTAGATAGATAAATAGAGTGCTAGATAGATAGATAGAGTGCTAGATAGATAGATAGATAGAGTGCTAGATAGATAGAGAGTGCTAGATAGAGTGATAGATAGATAGATAGATAGATAGAGTGCTAGATAGATAGATAGAGTGCTAGATAGATAGATAGATAGAGTGTTAGATAGATAGATAGAGTGATAGATAGATAGATAAAGTTAGAGTTAGAGAGTTAGTTAGTTAGTAAGTCAGTTAGTTAGTTAGTTAAAAGTAAATCTGGTGTATATACAGTATAACACACCAATATCTCACTCTTCCTCCCTTCCCTCTCATTTCTCTCCCCTCACCTGGGCCCTCTTTCTTAATTACTCCTGAATCAGTTAGCCAGGTAAGCAACTGTAGCCCTGTATGTCTGTTATACACACACACACACACACACAGACATACAGTACTCACACACACTTTTCTTCTTCTTCGTGCCTTTATTTGCTTTGTACTCTCTCTCTCTCTCTCTCTCTCTCTCTCTCTCTCTCTCTCTCTCTCTCTCTCTCTCTCTCTCTCTGACTAAAGTAATCGCTATCAAACATACACTCAAACCTCATAAATATAAACGAAGTAAATGAACTATGGGGACATTTTAAGTCTACAATTACAGAAGCGCATAAACAATTTGTACCCATGAAACCAAAACGTAATACGAAATCAAGTATGCCCCCTTGGTACAGTAGAGACATTGGCAAGGCAATAAGGAAAAGGAATCAACTCCACAAACTTGTAAAAAATAACACAAACACTGAAGTAATTAAAAACTTGTACAAAAATAGTAGAAGGGAAGTGAAAAAAATAATTAGGGCGAACAAACAAAATTACGAAATGACTATTGCCAGAGAAAGTGCCACAAACCCCCAAAAATTCTACAGTTACGTAAATAAAAATAAACAGATCAAAAGCGGAATCGAACCGCTAATAGAAGATGGCCAGACAATAGCAGGTGACACAAACACGGCAAATCTGCTCAACAAATATTTTGGCTCAGTTTTCACAGAAGAAATTATCGATCATACCCTTGAAAATAACACCTCAACTCATGTGATAGGAGATTTCACCATCAGTGTTAGCGAAGTACAAAGCAAATTGAGTAATTTAAATGTAAATAAGACCCCGGGACCCGACATGCTCCACCCGAAAATAATTAAGAATGTTAAGGACGAAATAGCAAAACCCCTGACACAACTATTTAACTTATCATTACTACAGGGGATTGTACCGAGTGATTGGAAAGATGCGAACGTTACGCCGATATACAAGAAGGGTAGCAAGGCCAAAGCGAGTAATTACAGACCAATTAGTCTAACTTCAATTGTAGGAAAAATCATGGAAAAAATCCTTAGAGATAAGATAGTAGATTACCTCGAATCAAACAACCTAATCAAAAATAGTCAACACGGCTTTAGATCAAATAAGTCATGCCTAACAAATTTGATTGAATTTTATAACAAACTATTCACATATAACGACATGACGAAATCACTAGATATAATCTTCTTGGGACTTTCAAAAAGCTTTCGACAAGGTGCCTCACCGAAAACTATTGGCTAAACTGGAGAGGATAGGTATCAAAGGTGAAATTCATTCTTGGATAAAAAATTGGCTTACAGACAGAAGACAGAGAGCGGTGATAAATGGAGTGGAATCGGACTGGGAGCCTGTCACTAGTGGAGTTCCACAGGGTTCAGTCCTTGGACCGGTCCTGTTTCTCATTTACATTAACGATATTGATGTAGGGGTAAACAACACCATTTCCAAATTCGCCGACGATACAAAAATAGGAAATACAGTCCTGAACGAAGATGATAGAAATGCGTTGCAATCTGATTTAAACAAGATATCAGAGTGGTCGAAAAAATGGCAGATGCCCTTCAATGTCGATAAATGTCAGGTGCTGCAGGTTGGTAGCAGAAATATGAAATACAAATACGAAATGAATGGCAAACAAATAAAAACCGCAACGGTAGTAAAAGACCTAGGGGTACTAATATCTGAAAACCTAAAAACTTCCGACCAATGTATAGCAGCTGCAAATAAGGCAAACATAGCATTGGGCTTTATTAAACGAAAATTTACATATAAACATGAAAACATAATAGTGCCACTGTTCAAAAGTATGGTGAGGCCCCACCTTGAATATGGTGTGCAGTTCTGGTCACCTTATCTGATCAAGGACATTGTAAGACTCGAGTCAGTACAGCGTAGAGCGACGAAGATGATACCCTCATTAAGAAATAAACCATATGAAGAAAGACTTAAACGATTGAACCTGTTCTCATTAAAAAAAAAGGAGGTTGAGGGGTCAGCTTATTGAGTGCTTTAAGATACTAAAAGGTTTCGACAAAGTCGATGTAAATGCACTATTCACATTAAACAATACTAATCAAACTCGCGGAAATGGAATGAAATTAAAAACCAAAAAGGCAAACCTAGATGTCACAAAGAGTTTCTTCACCTACAGTGTGACGACAGAGTGGAATAAACTACCAGCGAGAGTGGTGGAGAGCGACACAATAAACGCTTTCAAGGGAAGGCTTGACCTCTATCAATAGAGGGCTGGGGTGATATGAAAAAAAAAAAAAAAAAAAAAAATGTATGTATGTGTATGTGTGTGCACTGTACAGTATGTATATATATACTGTATATATATGTATGTATGTGTGTATGTATGTATGTGTATATGTGTGTGTGTGTGTGTATGTGTGTATATGTATGTACCGGTGTATATATATTGTGACGCACCCAGTGTGTGGCAACGCAACCTGATTGTACTCCTTGGTACTCCACTGTGCCGCCGCGGTGCGGTGCTGTGTGCCGCTGTGCCGTGCTGGCTGCTTATATTGAGTGTGACAACGTATAACTATGTTCTTTGTATCTCTGCAAAGGTCTCGTCATGTGCTAACCAGTGGTGGGTTTTGTTTTAAGCCATGTCGAGACCTTCCATTTAATATGTAGTATCAATAGAGAAGTTGATAGATAAGACAATAGGAATTCAGAGAGAGAGAGTGAGTTAGTCTTCAGAGCGAGAGGGTAGCAGCGCGCCGCGCTGCCGGGGGGGTGGTTGCCAGACGTATGGACTGGTTGGCAGCCTTGCGCTTATAGCTAGGCGCGACAGGGTTGGTAGTCCATTGCCGCCTGCCTATGCTGCCTGGGCTGCCCATGTTGTCGTACTGCACATTGCATGGAGGCTCGCTGTGTGTTCCATGATCAGGTTGCCTAGAACCTTTGAGATTCTAACATCCCTTGCCCTCTCTCCCAACTTCTCACGGTTGCACTCTTTCTCTCTGACGACATTACTCTCATTTCATTCTTCTCTCTATTTAAATGCATAACCTTCCCTTGAGGTCCTAAAGGAGTTTCAGCACTCACCTCTCGTATTACTCTTAGGACAAGCATATATTTACATGTATTAGATTTAAGGGGTTAATGTGAACAGCGATCTTCTTGATGAGGATAGTTGGTGAACGTTCTACATGTTCACGAGTTATATGCCCAGCTCATCATCCAATTTGTGACTAGACTAGTGCCATGTGTAAGAGCCCGACCATGCCCAGGAGTTGTCTGTGGAGGGGCGAGGACTTAGCCTTGATTTGCCTACCGAGCCAGGAGCGAGTGCAGTACCAGAGACTACAGCTCGCTCGTAGTGCCGGTATAGTAGAGTAACGTAATTTATCTGTCCTTGTGTTCTCTGCAGTCTTTTCCTGGGTTCTCGCTTTCGGTGCTGGGACTCGTTGTTCCTGTGACTTGGCCTGCTAGCTAGAACACATGGGGATGATGAGTGGGTTATATCTTTATTTTACTATGCATTGCAGCTCTCTTTAAGTTTATGTATGTAACACTTTACAATACACATTACTCACACACAAGACAACACTATTAATACTTTCATGTATCAATTAACTGCACTGTCGTTTTGCTGCTGTGTCGGGAGTTCTGTTGCGTAGGGCGCATACGGACTCAGAGGGGAGACAGAGTGAGAGAAGCGAAGTAGCCTATGCGGTAGTAGGCTACCGGCGCAGTACTGTTGCCTGCAACCTTTTAGTTATTCCAAGTATAGATTCATTCTTATAATAAGTGACTACTATTTATGTTCCTTCCATGTGTATTATTAGGTATCTACTGGATCATGAACATCTTGTATGCTACATGCTAGTGCATGTTAGTAGGGGACAGTTATTCTAGTGCACGCGCTTTCAAGTAGGCGTGTACATTTGTCATTTAGCATTTCACTGTCATACCTTTAGCCTGCTTCTATTCTACATTATTAGAGGCTTAATATTAACGTAGTTTCTTGAGTATTGCATTTCTTTAGTAATAACGTAACCTATAAATGTCTGAGGGAGTTTAGCCTCATAGCCTACCCCTGTTGTACACTTTCGCCGAGTTAAGGTACCTCGTTACCATAGACGATAACTCTGTAGGGCGTTGGTGCTTTTGTTGTCTGGAGCATATAGTATTTGGGACTGGAATCGAGCGTGTCGTTGTCACATAAGCCATTTCTGTCCTACGATCAAGAATCCCGAATATGTATTGCCGATCCAGCCGTAACAAAATGGCGACCTTGCACAAGATTCAGTAGTATCCTATCACATGTTTTTTGGAGAACTATTCTATGCTACCTAGTAGAGCTGGCTAGAATTTTCTTGCATATTGGAGGAATTTTTATTGTGTCATTATTGTATTGGTGGACTTGCAGATTGTTTCGTTGGGGGTGTCTAGAGTAGAGTCATTCAAGCATCTTTAACATTTTGTGAGTCGAGACTGCAATTAGTAATAAGCACTTTTTTTTTTTTATGAACAGCAATTGTATAACCAGCACTATGTCTAATGACTCATCATTTACGGGGGAGGATAACACGGTACAGCCTAGTAACCAGCAAGTACAACAGATGTTTAGGGAGGGGAGTGTTATAAGTGGAGAGAGGGATGCCCGGGCATTTTTGCAGACACCTTTGACCGAACAGCGCCTGCAGGCTATTGATTGTTACGGTCTTCGCTGTTTAGCCACGGTTTTGGGGCGGGACTGTCCTGACAGTTGGCCCAAGAAGAATTTGGTGGCATGTTTGTTGGGTGATGGCGATGGGGCGGTGGGTGGAGTGGGGTCTTGGGGGGTTCCCTCCAAGCCTCCATTCCACTCTACCCCTGAGCTGGGCCCTCAGCCAGCGAGGCTTAGCACGATGCAGCAGGAGGGTTCTCAATGGCAAGCTGGCTTACCCGTAAACACGTCTCGGTGTGGATCCCCCATTTTGTGCTCTCCCCCCCCAGGCCTGTCTCCTGAGATGTTATTTCAGCTAGAACTAGCTAAGCTTAAGTTGCAAGAGAGTCAACAGTCTAGTATAGAACGCATAGAGGTTGCTAGAATCCAAGCCAATCAGGATGCAACCAGGTACCAGGCTGAAATGGATGTCGAGAAGTCTAGAGTAGAGACCACGGGGCGTCATCTCGGTGGTGGGCACCGGGTTACAGACTCACTTTCGCATTTAATTAAGTTAGTACCCGCATTTGATGAGACAGCAGTGACCGAGTTTTTTGCTCGTTTCGAAAAGAAGTGTCGTGAGTATGACTGGCCGGAGGTTAAATGGGCAGCATTAGTTTCATCACGTCTAGTGGGTAAGGGGTTGAAAGCCTACGATGCACTGTCACTGGACGAGAGTGTCGTGTATGGACTGGTGAAGGAGGCTGTGCTCCGGGCCTACGAACTGCAACCCGAAACTTATAGATTGAAGTTCCGTGGCGTGAATAAGAAGAGCGACATCAATTTTATGGAGCACGCACGGGACTTAACAGATGCAGGTAATAACTGGTTTCGGTCCGAGCACGCAGAGTCGGCTGAGGAAATTAAGCAACTTTTCTATCTGGAACAGTTTTACCAATGTACTGGAACCGATCTAACGCTGAACATTAAGGAAAAATGTCCCAAGACAGTAGAGGAGGCTGCCAAGATGGCAGACCTCAGATTATCATTGATTCGTGGTTGCGGTGCCGCTCAGAGGGCTGAGTCAGGGCAGAAGGGGCGCTATACCCCACCCACCAGAGTTTTCGATAATAACAAATCCTATGACACACATAACCACACTAAATGCATTGCACCTAATAACACCTACAAACACAAGCCTCTCCCGTTTACTAAAGGTCAGGCCCCTTCTTCGCCCGCACAAGGGAAGAAGCCCATTGGGGATGTGAAATGTTACAAATGTCAGAAGCTAGGCCATTATTCACGTGAGTGCCCTAGTAACACTCCCGCTAAGCCGGTGTCATTGGTTCACAGTATCGGTGTGTCTCTGAAGGCTGCAGCAACTGCCCGGGGTAGGTTGTCAGCAGCTGAGGCACACGCGGTAAAGAAGCGTACGGAAGGCTCGACACCTGTCCGGGACACTTTCTGTAGCCATCGGGGACACGGGTTTGTGAGCTGGGGGAGTGAATTACGGAGGGTTGACTTGCTGAGGGATACGGGGGCTTCGCAAACTTTGTTGAGGAACTTCACAGGGAAACCGATAAATGCGGCCAGAGTTGTTGTGGTGCAGGGTATAAATGCTACGAGGTCATACCCACTTGTGAGGTTGGAGTTGAGAGTGGGAGAGGTGTGCAGGGAGCTGGATGTGGGGATCGTTGAGTGTTTGCCAGTTGAGGGCGTCGACCTTCTTCTCGGCAACGACTTTGCGGTGCCCACTTCCGGGACTCCACCCTTAGTCGTTGCCGAGAGGGCGGCCGACGTGGGTGGTGAGAATCGGGAATGGGTTGGGAGGTGCCAACAGGATGAGATGGCCTGTGTGGTAACCCGATCTCGCTCTGCGGCTCCTGCACAGCCTAGCACTCAACCTCGGGGACAGTGGAGGAAGGATCAGGAGAAGGTTGCTAAGGGCAGGAAAAGGGACATTGATTCTGCTGCACTTCTCGGTGATTCGGTACTTGGACCTATAATAAACACGGGAGTTGACTCTGGCCCAGATATGGTGTGTAACAAGGCAGAGTTGGGTAAGACTTCGCGTGAGGCAAGAGCTGTAGCGAGAGCCACTAAGGCGGTAGAGCCTACTAGCCGGGGTAATGTCTTATTACAAAACCATCTTGATGCATTGACGCCCAGGGACATTAGTGAGCAGCAGCTGCAAGACGCTAGCCTAGCTCGTTATAGCAATGGTGCCATAGAGTTGGAGGAAGATGGGGATGCGAAGCCGGGAGATTTCTTTAGGCTCAACAGGATATTGTACCGCAGATTTCTAGACCCCAAATCGAAGTGGGAGGGCGGTGCGAGGGTAGTAGACCAGGTGGTTGTTCCAAATAAGTATAGAGAGTCCTTATTGGGTCTGGCGCATGATGTGCCGGTGGCGGGTCATTTGGGGGTAACAAAAACATTGGCGGCATTGGGCAGGTTTTTCTGGTGGCCTGGGGTCAAGGCTGATGTCTGTGCATGGGTGGCTGGGTGTGCGACCTGCCAGACAACGGGGAAGCCTAACCAGACAATCCCGAAGGCACCTTTGTTTCCCATACCTGTCACCGGGCCTCCGTTCAGCAAAGTTGTAGTAGATTTGGTTGGCCCTTTCCCGCCTACTAGTAGTGGCAATAAATTCCTGTTGACAATCATGGATGTGGCTACGAGATACCCGGACGCATACCCCATGAGAAACGGCTCGGCAAAGGCAGTTGTTAAAAACTTATTATTGTTCTGTTCCCGTTATGGATTTCCACGTGAGGTGCAGTCAGACCAGGGGAGCAATTTTACATCCAAATTGTTCAAGCAAACCCTTCAGTTGCACGGTATATGTTCTGTAGTGTCGTCAGCCTACCATCCCGAGAGTCAGGGAGTCTTGGAGCGGTGGCACTCGACCCTGAAGAGTATGCTACGCTGTTACTGTGCAGAACATGACACTGATTGGGATTTGGGTCTGCCGTATGTTCTGTTCGCTGCACGTGAAGTCCCAGGAGAGAGCCTGGGGTTCAGTCCAAATCAACTAGTCTTTGGCCATAATGTGAGAGGACCTTTAAGTATGGTGAAAGAGATCTGGGAGGGCGAAGAGAAGCCGGGGTCTGTACTTAAATATATCCTTGAGAGCCGGGAGAGACTTATAGGTTGCATGGCAGCGGCAGGTAATAACTTGGTTAATGCACAGGCGGTCATGAAGCACCAGTATGACGCCAAGGTGAAGCTTCGGGAGTTTTCGGTGGGTCAGGAGGTAATGTTGCTTTTACCTTTGCCTGGACACCCCCTTTCTGCCAAGTTTATTGGGCCGTATGTGGTGGCTAAGAAACTGTCCGACCTTGATTATCTCGTTGCAACACCTGACCGTAGAAAAAAACATCAGTTATGTCATGTTAACCTCATGAAAGAGTATGTGAGACGCCCCTCAGAGCCTCTCACTGTCCCTGTGCTGGCCTGCAGCGGCCAGGGTGGAGAAGGAGGTGGGGACAGTCATGCTGCTGAGGAGGATAGCTGGGACTGTGTCATTTCCGCGGAACAGTGGGCGGGGAATACTGAACAAGAGGCTAGGCAAGCTGTAAGTCACCTGCCTGAGCACCAGGGTGCTGCTGTCCTAGGCCTGTTCAGGTCATACCCCTCTGTTTTCGCCGAACACCCAGGTCTCACTACTCAGGTAACGCACGACGTGGACGTCGGTGATAATGTGCCCTTCAAGTCAGTGCCCTACCGTGTGCCCCCGGTAAAGTTGCCAGCTTTACGGGAGGAGTTAAAGTACATGGTTGAGAGAGGGATGATCACTGAAGGTTATGTGAAGTGGACATCACCCGTCACGTTGCAGCCAGGACCTGACGGCAAGGTGCGGTTCTGCATAGATTTTCGTAGGCTAGATGGCTTGACCACTACCAACCCTTACCCTTTGCCTCGAGTTGACGACAGCGTGGACAAGATAGGGAATGCAAAGTACCTTACTAAAATTGATCTTGTAAAAGGCTACTGGCAAGTACCCCTGTCGGACCGAGCTAAGCAAGTTTGTGGTTTTGTGGTAGATGGCAAGACCTACCAATGTAACGTAATGCCTTATGGGCTTAAGAACGCACCTGCCACGTTTCAGAACCTGATGAACGATATTTGTGACGAAATCCCTAACTGCACGGTCTACCTTGATGACGTGATAGTGTATGATGACAATTTTGAAAATCACCTAAGGCACTTAGAGACCCTGTTTGGGAAGTTGCACGATGCTGGGCTGGTGGTGAACCTGAGGAAGTGCGAGTTTGTAAAGGCTACTGTGCAGTATCTTGGCTTCGTGGTCGGGTTAGGCCGGGTGTGCCCCCCCCCTGAGCAAGATACAGGCTATCAATATGTTTCCCAGGCCCACCACTAAGCGCCAGGTCATGCGGTTCCTAGGTATGATAGGCTATTATAGGCGCTTCATCCGGGGATACTCTACTGTCTTAGCACCGTTAACTGATCTACTGTCGAAGTCAGTGAAGTTCTGTTGGGCTGCGGAGTGTCAGAGGGCTTTCGACCTAGTCAAGCACCTGCTGTGTACACATCCGATTTTGAGAGCCCCAGACTTTTCCAGGAGTTTTCAGCTGGCGACTGATGCCAGCGGTGTGGGTGCCGGGGCAGTGTTACTGCAGACTGATTCCGAGGGCTTGGAACACCCAGTGAGCTTCTTTTCTCGCAAGTTTAATTCGGCACAAAGGAATTACTCGACTATAGAGAAGGAGCTTCTTGCTATCGTTTTGTCGCTCAAACATTTCGAAGTTTATGTTCCAGCCTACGGCCCGGTAGTGACGATTTATACGGACCATCATCCCTTGAAATTCCTAAATCAGTTTCACAATCGGAATATGCGGTTGACCAGGTGGTCCCTAATGCTCCAAGAGTATAATCTCAACATTCAGCATATTGCCGGGAGTGAGAACGTGATAGCAGATTGTCTATCAAGGGTTGATGATCCAGGATAGTCGTGCACGGTGTGTGGATTGAGCAGGAGTAAAATTAGGCTATCATAACGCCGTCCAAAAAGATTATAAAACAATAAAATAAACGAGAATTTTTTTTTTAGTTTTGTAAGTCTTTATTGTTGTAGCATGATGCATGCGATATTGTGTTTTATGTATAATTCACACTTCAGTTGTTGTGCACCTTTTGCAATTAGTGGCAGCTAAGGGTAGCAGGTCGGTTGGTTGCCTGTCAGATTTTGATAATGCTTCTAAGGTCGATTATCTAAAATCTTGGGGGGGCTGTGACGCACCCAGTGTGTGGCAACGCAACCTGATTGTACTCCTTGGTACTCCACTGTGCCGCCGCGGTGCGGTGCCGTGTGCCGCTGTGCCGTGCTGGCTGCTTATATTGAGTGTGACAACGTATAACTATGTTCTTTGTATCTCTGCAAAGGTCTCGTCATGTGCTAACCAGTGGTGGGTTTTGTTTTAAGCCATGTCGAGACCTTCCATTTAATATGTAGTATCAATAGAGAAGTTGATAGATAAGACAATAGGAATTCAGAGAGAGAGTGTGAGTTAGTCTTCAGAGCGAGAGGGTAGCAGCGCGCCGCGCTGCCGGGGGGGTGGTTGCCAGACGTATGGACTGGTTGGCAGCCTTGCGCTTATAGCTAGGCGCGACAGGGTTGGTAGTCCATTGCCGCCTGCCTATGCTGCCTGGGCTGCCCATGTTGTCGTACTGCACATTGCATGGAGGCTCGCTGTGTGTTCCATGATCAGGTTGCCTAGAACCTTTGAGATTCTAACATCCCTTGCCCTCTCTCCCAACTTCTCACGGTTGCACTCTTTCTCTCTGACGACATTACTCTCATTTCATTCTTCTCTCTATTTAAATGCATAACCTTCCCTTGAGGTCCTAAAGGAGTTTCAGCACTCACCTCTCGTATTACTCTTAGGACAAGCATATATTTACATGTATTAGATTTAAGGGGTTAATGTGAACAGCGATCTTCTTGATGAGGATAGTTGGTGAACGTTCTACATGTTCACGAGTTATATGCCCAGCTCATCATCCAATTTGTGACTAGACTAGTGCCATGTGTAAGAGCCCGACCATGCCCAGGAGTTGTCTGTGGAGGGGCGAGGACTTAGCCTTGATTTGCCTACCGAGCCAGGAGCGAGTGCAGTACCAGAGACTACAGCTCGCTCGTAGTGCCGGTATAGTAGAGTAACGTAATTTATCTGTCCTTGTGTTCTCTGCAGTCTTTTCTGGGTTCTCGCTTTCGGTGCTGGGACTCGTTGTTCCTGTGACTTGGCCTGCTAGCTAGAACACATGGGGATGATGAGTGGGTTATATCTTTATTTTACTATGCATTGCAGCTCTCTTTAAGTTTATGTATGTAACACTTTACAATACACATTACTCACACACAAGACAACACTATTAATACTTTCATGTATCAATTAACTGCACTGTCGTTTTGCTGCTGTGTCGGGAGTTCTGTTGCGTAGGGCGCATACGGACTCAGAGGGGAGACAGAGTGAGAGAAGCGAAGTAGCCTATGCGGTAGTAGGCTACCGGCGCAGTACTGTTGCCTGCAACCTTTTAGTTATTCCAAGTATAGATTCATTCTTATAATAAGTGACTACTATTTATGTTCCTTCCATGTGTATTATTAGGTATCTACTGGATCATGAACATCTTGTATGCTACATGCTAGTGCATGTTAGTAGGGGACAGTTATTCTAGTGCACGCGCTTTCAAGTAGGCGTGTACATTTGTCATTTAGCATTTCACTGTCATACCTTTAGCCTGCTTCTATTCTACATTATTAGAGGCTTAATATTAACGTAGTTTCTTGAGTATTGCATTTCTTTAGTAATAACGTAACCTATAAATGTCTGAGGGAGTTTAGCCTCATAGCCTACCCCTGTTGTACACTTTCGCCGAGTTAAGGTACCTCGTTACCATAGACGATAACTCTGTAGGGCGTTGGTGCTTTTGTTGTCTGGAGCATATAGTATTTGGGACTGGAATCGAGCGTGTCGTTGTCACATAAGCCATTTCTGTCCTACGATCAAGAATCCCGAATATGTATTGCCGATCCAGCCGTAACAATTATATATATATATATATATATATATGCATATATACATATATAGTTTGTAAGGCCAGACTGCCTAGTAAGGACCTTGAGGTCTGTGTATCTATGTAGCTCTATGTAGCTCTCTCTCTCTCTCTCTCTCTCTCTCTCTCTCTCTCTCTCTCTCTCTCTCTCTCTCTCTGTATTTACCTAATTGTATTTACCTAATTGTATTTTACAGGATTGAGATTACTCTCGTAGTGTCCCGTTAGCCTTTAACTTATCATAATTTACTTTAAAAGCTTGAATACTTTGTGCACACACTAGGTCGTTTGGTAACTTATTCCACTTCTCAACCATTCTATCTGGAAAACCAAACTTCCTAACATCCTTCCTAGCTCTCCTCCTCAACAGTTTATAGTCATGTCCTCTCGTCCTCCCCACCGCTGGCCAAACAAAATTTGTTTGATCAATATATTCCTTTCCGTGAACACACCTAAATAAAGCTATCATGTCTCCCCTCTCCCTTCTCTGTTGAAGTGAGGGAATCCCCAGGTGACACAGCCGGTCTTCATATTGTAAGTTTTTTAACCCTGGCACCCATCTTGTGATCACACGCTGAATTTTCTCGAGCTTACTTATGTGTTTTTTCATATGTGGATTCCATACAACCGCTGCATACTCCAGGCTAGGCCTTAAAAACTGTGTTATTAATATCTTCACCATGTCTTCATTTAGGAATTTAAACGCTACCCTAATATTAGCCCACCACGAATATGCCTTATTTACCAAGTTATTGATATGGTCACCGGGATCTAACCTCCTGTTCACTACAACTCCTAAGTCTTTTTCCTTCTCTGACTTTTCCAACCTTACATCGCCCATACTGTACTCCCCATGGGGTCTTCCCTGGCCGTCTCCCATCTCCATCACGTGGCATTTATCAATGTTGAACTCCATTTTCCACATTCGGCTCCATTGATACAGCTTATTGATGTCCTCCTGGAGCATTTTACAGCAATTGTTATCAACCACTTTCCTTACTAATTTTGCGTCATCGGCGAACATGTTAATATAGCTGCTAATTCCAAGAGGCAGATCATTTATAAAAATTAAAAACATCAATGGGGCCAACACTGAGCCCTGGGGCACTCCACTTATCACATCACTCCATGATGAATATTTCCCTCTTATGATGGTTCTCATTTTCCTCCCGGTTAAGAAATCCTTCATCCATTTTAAGAGTCCACCGGTGATTCCTCCACACATTTCAAGTTTATATATTAGCCTTTTATGGGGTACTTTATCAAAAGCTTTTTTGAAATCTAAAAATACACAATCTGCCCATCCGTCTCGTTCTTGCATAATTTCAATCACTCTATCATAGAAGCTCAGCAAATTTGACACACATGACCTATTCGACCTAAAACCAAACTGACAATCCGATAGTAAATGATTCTCCTCGAGGTGACAAATCCAAAATTTCCTGATCAATTTCTCAAGCAGTTTTACTACAACACTAGTCAAAGACACGGGTCTGTAGTTATTTGCATCTTCTTTCGGTCCTTTCTTGTATATCGGTACAATATCAGCAGCCTTCCACACCTCGGGTAGCTTGCCTTGGGACAAAGATTTTTTTAAAAATCTCTGTTATGGGAAAGCTTAGTTCCTCTGCACATTCACTCAACATCCACCCAGAAATCTGATCAGGCCCCATAGCCTTTCTTTTATTTAGGTCTAACATGCAGTCCCTTACTTCATCCCTTTTTATAATAATATCTTTCATGGGCATGACTGGTCTCTGTATTGGATTCTTATAAGCATCATCACCATCATTATTTTCTTGAACAAACACCGATCGAAATTTTGCATTAAAAACCTCACTCATTTTTTCCTCCTCCTCAAATATTTCTCCATTGTGAACGATCCTTTGGATCTTTTCCTTCACTTTAGTTCTCTTATTTATGAATCCATATAATATGTTGGGATCATCCTTGCTCTTCATAACCACCCCTCTCTCAAAATCCTTCTCCTCCTGTCTCCTCACTTTGGTGTAGTTATTTCTTGCTAGTTTATACCTCTCGTAAGATTGATCACTCTTGTGTCTTCTATAGCGTTTCCATAACCTATCACGTTCAACTTTAGCTTTATAACATCTAGCACCAAACCAATCATTCTTTGTTTTAGGAAAATCCTTGGCTATTGGTATGTATTTGTCAGCACCTTGTTTGCATATGTCACAGAAGGCTTCGTATTGCTCATTAATATCATATTTATTCAATACTTTATCCTCCCAATTAATGTTTTGGAAAAACTCTCGCAATTTGTTGTATCTTCCTCTAGGATAATCCAGCCGGTCTTTCTTGAACTCCTCTTTACTTGGTAATAAGTCATACTTTAATATAAAATTAAAGTCTAATACGACATGATCACTTTTACCTACTGGTGGTTTATAACTTACCTCAAATATCTCATTGGCACATCTCGTAAAAACCAGATCTAATAATGAAGGAGTATCACTCCCTCTCACCCTTGTTGGCTCTTCTATGTGTTGATGCAACAGGTATGTTGTCATCAACTCTAGTAGTCTACATCCCCAACTGTTCTCTCTCTCAGGACACTCTAAAGTTGACCAATCAATATTTCCACTGTTGAAGTCTCCGGTAATAATAATACTTTTGTTCCTATCTTCTGCCTCCTTGATAATATACTCCAGATTTATTAAAATTTCATTCAGCATTGCTTCGTGTTCCTCACTGGTCCAGGCTGCAGTTCGTGGCGGCACATACACATTTACTATTATAATTCCTTCGTTACCTCTCACTATTTCTATTGCTACTATTTCTGAAGCAGAACCCACCTCTTTCATCTGCAACTCCTTTACCTTAAGCTCCCTCCTTGTGAATATCAAGACCCCTCCTCCCATTCTCCCAACTCTATCCCTCCTCCATACATTATAATTTTCACCTGAGAGTATTTCATTTCTTATTTGAGAATTTAATTTGGTTTCTGTTAAACATAGAACATGTGGCTTGTTTATATTAATAACATCTTTTATTTCAAGAATTTTTGATAATAACCCATCTACATTGGTGTAAATTACATGTAAAAATTCATTCCCTGTCAACCCAGTTACACCTCCTCTTCCCCCGTTTGCTCCTGGGATGGTTTGTCTTTTTTTATGTACCATTTCCGTATTTGCAGACCTACGACCCGGAAGAAAAAAGATTCCTTCTCTTCCTCAGTTCGTTCATCATTTCTTTTATTTGCTTCTTCAAACTTAGCTTTCAGTAGTTCTCTATCCTCTGTGTGTGTGTGTGTGTGTGTGTGTGTGTGTGTGTGTTTTAGCGTACACATTGGATCATCCGTGTAAAATTAGCAAGTCTATCTATATCTAAGTATATATATTATATATATATATATTTATCTGTTTCTATCTATCTATCTCTCTCCTTTCCATGTATTTATCCAGTAATCTTTGGTTTCCTCCACATATAAAATAATATTATCCTTGGAGTGTTTTAATTTCCTCTGGCCCGATACTCCTCTTCCTTGTTGATAAATGACTTCTCTGTTGTTATTGTTTTATGATTGACTGACTGACTGACTGGATGACTGACTGGTTGACTAG
>JBAKBP010029647.1:5000-26839 GCA_037953745.1 Lithodes maja
TTATAAACTCCCTTCCTCCCATCTCTCTCCCTCGCTCCCCTACTCCCTGTTTTACTCCCTCCTCTCTTCCTTTATAAACTCCCTTCCTCCCATCTCTCTCCCTCGCTCCCCTACTCCCTGTTTTACTCCCTCCTCTCCTCCCACTGTTTCACTCTCTCCACACTTCCCTATTCCATTCCCTTCCCCGCATCCTCCTCTTCACCTCCCTCCTCCCATCCACCCTGTTTTACCCCCGATCCTCCTCTCCCTCGCCCTCCCCCCTCCCCCACCTTTACCTGGCTATATATAAGCCATATTCAAATACAGAGCCAACTACCCCCCCCCCCCCCTCTGACACACACACACACTCTCTGTCTCTCTGACACACACACACTCTTTCTCTCTCTCTCTCATTTACACACACACACACACACACACATACTCCAGCTCTCTCTCTGACACACGCACATACATACATACATACACACACGCACACACACACACATTCTATCCATCTCTCCTTGCGCAGAAATCTCCATCTTAGGAGATTTCAATGTTCACCACCACCAATGCTTATCCTCTGTTTCCACTGACCAACCTGGTGAACAAGCCTACATCTTTCCTATCATAAACAACCTAGAGCAGTTAGTCCAGCAACCCACCCGTATCCCGGATCGCTTCGGAGATTGGCCCAACATTCTTGACTAATTATTTCTAACCTCTAACCCTTCTGCTTATACTGTAAATCTTTTCTTTCCTTTGGGATCCTCCGACCATAAACTAATATCTGTCACCTGTCCTATCTCTCCAGTATCACCCGATCCTCCCAACCGGCGGCGCTTGTGGCACTTTGGCGCTGCCGACTGGGAGGCTCTTCGGCAGTACTTCTTTTATTTCCCATGGAATGACTTTGCTTCCTTGGCCAGGGACCCTCGGAGAGTGTTGAGCGCATTACCGAGGTAATCCTCTAGGGCATGGAAGCATACACTCCATTTTCTTTCTCTTAGTCTAATGCAACATTCTTAGTTTACTCATGCTTGTTCTACTGCTGTCCAAAATAAGGAGGAAGCATTCAAACGGTACCGACGCCTTAGAACTCAAGAATCTCATTCTTCCTATGTTTCTGCCCGGAATCAAGCCAAATCTGTTCTTCGACTTGCCAAACACTCTTTCATCAATAATAAATGCACTGAACTATCCAACTCTAGCTCTTCCCAAGCTTTCTGGCTACTAGGCAAAAACCTCTCCAACAATTTTTTTCGTCTTTCCCTCCCCTTTTCCATTCTGATAGCACAACCATCACTTCTTCCTATGACAAAGTTGAACTCTTCACTCAAACTTTTGCTAGAAACTCCACCTTGGATGATTCCGGTGCTACTCCGCCCTCTCCACCTCCCTCTCTTACTTATGCCTAATATCCTAATCTCTTCTAAAGATGTATTTTCTACCCTCTCTGGGCTTAATACTAAGAAGGCATACGGTTCGGACGGTGTTCCTCCTGTTGTACTAAGAAAACTATGCTTCCATTCTGACTCCCTGCCTAGGCAAACTCTTTCGTCTCTGTCTCCCCTCTAACATCTTCCCTTCTTGCTGGAAGTTTGCTCTCATTCAACCTGTCTCAAAGAAGGGTGACCACTCTCAACCCTCCAACTATCGTCCAATTGCTCTCATCTCTTGTATCTCTAAAGTTTTTGAAACTATTCTTGCTTCCAATTTTCTTAAGCATTTCTCTTCTCATAATCTACTCACAGATCACCAGTATGGCTTCCTTAAGGGTCGCTCTACTGGGGACCTTCTTTCATATCTTACTAACTCTTGGTCATCCTCCTTTCGGGACTTCGGTGCGACCATTTCTATTGCACTAGACATATTGAAGGCCTTTGATAGAGTCTGGCAAAAATCTTTAATTTCTAAACTACCCTCCTTCGGTTTCTATCCCTCCATCTGTACCTTTGTCTCTAATTTCCTTTCTGGCCATTCCATAGCTGTGGTTGTGGATGGCCATCGCTCACTTCCTCATCCTATCAACTCCGGTGTTCCTCAGCTCTGTCCTATCTCCCATTCTCTTTCTAATTTTCATAAATGATCTTCTCAACTGTACCTCCAGTCCCATCCATTCATACGCAGACGACTCTACCTTACACTACTCAATTAGTTTACCTGAACGCCCCAGCCAGCAAGCCCTAAAAAACAAACGTAATGAAGCTATGCAACACTTATCTTCTGATCTAACTACTATTTTCAATTGGGGCAGAGAAAGCCTTGTTGCCTTTAATGCTTCCAAAATCCAATTTCTCCATCTTACTACACGTTCGGAACTCTCAGAGGACTCTCCCTTACACTTTAACAATACAAAAATCAATCCTTCATCTTCTCTCAATATTCTCGGTGTCTCATTTTCTTCTGCTCTCACTTGGAAGGACAATATTACCAGTCTTGCTAAGGCAGCCTCCCAGAAGCTGGGTGTGCTTAACCGCCTCAGGGGCTTCTTTACCCCTGCACAGCTTCTTGCTCTGTACAGGGGCACAGTGCGTCCTTGTATTGAGTATTGTTCACATGTGTGGGGAGGTTCCTCTCACACCGCACTCCTAGACAAAGTAAAAAGGAAAGCCTTTTATATCATTAACTCCCGTCCACTCACCAACTCTCTACAATCTCTCTCTCTTCGCCGCAATGTTGCATTTCTCTCGCTATTCTATCGCATCTACAATAATCAATGTTCCTCAGAGCTTTCCCAGTGTATACCTACGTAGGGTACGTAGTACCCGTCTTGCAACACAATCTTACCCCTACTCTGTGCAACTCTCCCACCCAATAGTGAAACGTTATTCTCAGTCTTTGTTCTATTCAACTGCTAAGCTCTGGAACTCTCTCCCAGAATCAGTCTTTCCTTCTTCTGACTTATAACTCCGTGTGTCCAGGCATTGATTTTGGTTGTCAATCTTTTAACTCTGAGGGAGGCACTCGATATAGACAGTTCTGCCTTTTGTCTCACTCACTCATATATAAAAAAAAAAAAAAAAACACACACACACACCAGTCGCTGTGGTCCATAAAGGTTTTTTTGGTCATAACGACGGAGATAATTGTATCGTTGTTCCTCCCGAACCGAGCTGCTATCTGCCTGTGTTAGCTTACACATCTTCTCACTAATACAAAGTGCATCTGCGTATGTAATTGGTGGGAATCCAGGCACCTCACGGTCGCCATAGGTCGCATGTGACCTCGTAGTTAAGGTAGAATAACCATTGTACTGTACCTAGGTTTAAGAAAATCTCTGTAGATTTTCAGCCTCAGGGCTGCAATGAACAATAAACCGACAGTTATTATTATTATTACACGCACACACACAAACACACGCACACACACAAACACACACCGTGGCTAGCTCAGTGGTACCGTCCCTACCTGTAACCCAGTAGACCGGGGTTCAAATCTCACTCAGGTTGATGAAGGTTTTCTGAGACATAGCCGGCAATAACCCTTGAGCAAGGAGATGAGTTCTTATCATTGGTGATAATGTCTAGGAAGTGGGACAGTACGAGCCAAAAACTCAATTCCTGTCAAAATACAATATTTATTAGGTGAGTACACACACACACACCAGCTCTCTCTCTGACACACACACACACACACACACACTCCAGCTCTCCCTCTAACACACACACACACACTCCAGCTCTCCCTCCGACATACACACACACACTCCAGCTCTCCCTCTGACACACACACACACACTCCAGCTCTCCCTATAACACAAACACACACACACTCCAGCTCTCCCTCTAACACAAACACACACACACTCCAGCTCTCCCTATAACACAAACACACACACACACTCCAGCTCTCCCTCTAACACACACACACACACTCCAGCTCTCCCTCCGACACACACACACACACACACACTCCAGCTCTCCCTCTGACACACACACACACACTCCAGCTCTCCCTATAACACAAACACACACACACACACTCCAGCTCTCCCTCTAACACAAACACACACACACTCTCTCTCTCTCTGACTCACACACACACACACTCCATCTCTCTCTCTGACACACACACACACACACACACTCCAACTCTCTCTTTGACACACACACTCCAGCTCTCTCTCTGACACACACACACACACACATCCATCTCTCTCTCTAACACACACACACACACACACACACTCCAGCTCTCTCTCTAACACACACACACACACTCCATCTCTCTCTCTAACACACACACGCACACACACACTTCAGCTCTCTCTCTGACACACACACACACTCCAGCTCTCCCTCTAACACACACACACACACTCCAGCTCTCCCTCTAACACACACACACACACACACTCCAGCTCTCCCTCTAACACACACACACAGACACACACTCCAGCTCTCCTTCTAACACACACACACAGACACACACTCCAGCTCTCCCTCTAACACACACACACACACTCCAGCTCTCCCTCTAACACACACACACTCCAGCTCTCCCTCTAACACACACACACACTCCAGCTCTCCCTCTAACACACACACACACTCCAGCTCTCCCTCTAACACACACACACACTCCAGCTCTCCCTCTAACACACATACACACACTCCAGCTCTCCCTCTAACACACACACACTCCAGCTCTCCCTCTAACACACACACACACTCCAGCTCTCCCTCTAACACACACCAACAGACACACACTCCAGCTCTCCCTCTAACACACACACACACTCCAGCTCTCCCTCTAACACACACACACACACACACTACAGCTCTCCCTCTGACACACACACACACACTCCAGCTCTCTCTCTCTGACACACACACACATATACTCCAGCTCTCCCTCTAACACACACACACACACACTTTTTTGTTTGTTTTTGCTCTCCCTCTAACACACACACACACTCCAGCTCTCTCTCTAACACACACACACACTCCAGCTCTCCCTCTGACACACACACACACACTCCAGCTCTCCCTCTGACACATACACACTCCAGCTCTCTCTCTAACACACACAGACACACTCCAGCTCTCCCTCTGACACACACACACACTCCAGCTCTCCCTCTGACACACACACACACACACTCTAGCTCTCCCTCTAACACACACACACACACACTCCAGCTCTCTATCTAACACACACACACACACACTACAGCTCTCCCTCTGACACACAAACACACACACACTCCAGCTCTCTCTCTAACACACACACACTCCAGCTCTCCCTCTGACACACACACACACACACTCCAGCTCTCTATCTAACACACACACACACACACACACACACTACAGCTCTCCCTCTGACACACACACACACACACACTCCAGCTCTCTCTCTAACACACACACACACTCCAGCTCTCCCTCTGACACACACACACACACTCCAGCTCTCTCTCTAACACACACACACAACACAACACAAAAAACACCCACATTTAATAATTTCAGCACCATCAAACAAGACCGGGCTGTCGGTGGGGGCGGTGGACTCATCACCCTGGTACACAAAGAAATATCATACATAGTAACCAGTGTACAAACCAAATCCCTCTTCTCCCCAAATGATAACACAACAGAAATACTGTCAATTAAAATACACACTGGCAACAACTCCAACATAACCATCATAAACACATACATCCCTCCCCAAACATCCCCTACAGTACCAAATGAATACAGACCACACTTACAACACATCACAAACACCCCACACACCCCACACATCATCCTGGGTGGTGACTTCAACGCCAAGACGTCGGCCTGGTTTGTCGACAACCCCGACACAGACAGAGGGCTGATACTACAAAACCAAACCGATAACCTCATCATCCTTAACGACATCCATCAACATACCCATATTCCTCACCAAGCCCTCTATAACCCATCATCTCCAGACATCACCTTTTGCTCCCCAGAACTCGCCCCCACAACATCCTGGAGGGTGGTCAGAACCTTAGGCTCTGACCACCTCCCGATCATTATCACCACCAAAACCAGACTCACCCCAGCTAGCCACAAACACACATACACCAATTATAAAAGAGCTAACTGGGAAGCATTCACAAATGAGACAGAACAACACTTCACAACTCTAAACAGTACACCCATCACTAACATCAACAATGCTGTACACATACTCAATAAAACTATCCAAAACGCTGACAAGAAACACATTCCAAGAGGTAACAGGAAAATACACAACCCCAACTTCACACCAGAAATTCAAAACCTCATCAGACAACGCAACATACTGAAACACTCCCCAGCACCCCACACACAAGACATCACACAACAAATTCAAGCACTAAACACCCAAACTAACAACAAAATACAATAACAACAAAAACTAAATTGGAATAACTTCCTACAAACACTTGATCACAAAACAAACTCCAAAAAACTCTACAAAACACTAAACAGCATCACACTTTCCAACAGCAACACAACACAATCACATGCTGCAATCACAACAACAGACTCTACTCCTGCATGTAAACAACAAGCAAACACTCTCATCAATCACTTTTCACATGTCAGCCACCTAAAACCTCACAAAGACGACCGACGTGTCATCCGACGTAAGAGACAATTCCCCACAGACCCTGACTATACACCCTTCACCAATCACCAGACAAAGCATATCATCAACAATCTCAAGCACTCACCTGCCTGTGGCCTAGACAACATAAGCAACATACACCTCAGACACCTGGGACCACAAGGCATACAAGCACTCACTAACATATCAAACTACAGCTATTCACACAACACAATACCAGACATTTGGAAGCATGGTATCATCATCACATTCCCCAAACCCAACAAAGACCCCACGCTACCCTCCTCGCACCGCCCCATCACACTTCTTTGCTCCCCCTCCAAAGTCATGGAACGCCTAGTATTACAACTAATTACACCTGACCTACCCCTAGCTCCAACACAACATGGCTTTAGGCCACTGCACTCCACAAACACTCTTCTCACAGACCTTACACAAAGAGCTTTCGACGGCATCAACTCAGCTAGACCACCACACAGATCACTATTAGCCACACTCGACATTAGTAAAGCCTTCGATGCCATCCCCCGCCATAACCTAACAAACAAAATCTACAACACAAACATGCACAACAACACAAAAAGGTGGCTGGCCAACTTCCTAGCAGGCAGATGTGCACACGTATCTTTTGCCGGTCAGTCATCTAAAATCAGAAACTTTCCAAACGGAGTCCCACAAGGATCCGTCCTATCGCCCGCACTCTTCAATCTGTACATGCACGATATAACTACACCCAATACGCCCCAAATAAACTTAGCCTCCTATGCAGATGACATAACACTCACATGCACACACCATGACCCAAAAAGAGCAACAGATCTCCTTCAACCCTATCTCAACACACTACATGGTTGGTGCACTACAAACAGACTTAATCTAGCCCCAGCCAAATCCACCGCAACCCTGCTCACAAGTTGGACAGGAGAACACGATTACATCCCTCAACTCACCATAAACAACACACCCCTAACACATACACACACACCCAAAATCCTAGGAGTAACATATGATACTCATATGACATTCAAACAGCACACCACAAACATTAAAAAGAAACTGACACCCAGACTTAACGCCCTCAGGTCACTTGCTCACACAAAATTTGGACACAACAAAGAAACTACCACCACAGTATATAAACAATACATAAGATCAGTGATGGAATACGCAAGCCCAGCCTGGGCTTCTAACCTAGCTGAAACACATCATAAGACCTTACAGACTATTCAAAACAAAGCCCTGAAGATCATTACAGGCTGCACAGCTACTGCACCCACAGATCACCTACATCAAGAAACCAAAATCCTCAAAGTCAAAGACCATCTGGACATGAGAGGCACTCAATTCCTGGCAGCAGCCTCCACGAACCAAGACCACCCACTAAACTACATGGCAACACACCCACAGACACCAAGAAATATCAAAACAACACCCAGCACACGGTATCACACACAATTATTGTCCTCTCTCCCTCCCTGCCCACCCCGAACCAACTTCCAGAAGCACATCCATACTCATATCTCTCACCGATCCATCCACTCACTCACAGACAACACGCAGCTGCATGCATGACCTCCCGAAATCCATCCTTCCGAATCCTCCCTTCCTCGCGAGGACAGAGTCCACCTGGCCAGGCTGAGATGCGGACACCATCCAGCTCTCCTGAGCTATCAGAAGAGACTGGATGACTCCGTTGTCGACGCCTGCCCGGGATGTAACACAGCACCCCATACCATTAAACACATCATAGAAGACTGCATTTCACACAACCACTTACGCCAACAACATAATCGACACTCAATGAGAGCTCTGTGGGAAAGCCCGATCGTGGCCATGGCCTTTCTCAGGGACTCGGGGCTGTTCGGCCAGGCAGCTTAGGGAACAACAACAACAACAACACACACACACTCACTCCAGCTCTCCCTCTGACACACACACACACACTCCAGCTCTTCCTCTGACACACACACACACACTCCAGCTCTCCCTCTAACACACACACACACACACACTCCAGCTCTCTATCTAACACACACACACACACACTACAGCTCTCCCTCTGACACACACACACACACACACTCCAGCTCTCCCTCTAACACACACACACACACATTCCAGCTCTCCTTCTAACACACACACACACTCCAGCTCTCCCTCTAACACACACACACATTCCAGCTCCCCCTCTAACACACACACACACATTCCAGCTCCCCCTCTAACACACACACACACACTCCAGCTCTCTCTAACACACACACACACACACTACAGCTCTCCCTCTGACACACACACACATGCACATTCCAGCTCTCTCTCTCTGACACACACACTCCAGCTCTCCCTCTAACAAACACACACACGCACTCCCGCTCTCTCTAACACACACACACACACACACTCCAGCTCTCTCTCTAACACACACACACACACACTCCAGCTCTCTCTCTAACACACACAGAAACACACTCCAGCTCTCTCTAACACACACACCCACTACAGCTCTCCCTCTGACACACACACACTCCAGCTCTCTCTCTAACACACACACACACTCCAGCTCTCCCTCTGACACACACACACACACACTCCAGCTGTCCCTCTGACACACACACACACACTCCAGCTCTCTCTCTAACACACATACACACTCCATCTCTCCCTCTGACACACACACACACTCCAGCTCTCTAACACACACACACACTCCAGCTCTCCCTCTGACACACATGCACAAACACACTCCAGCTCTCTCTCTAACACACACACACACTACAGATCTCCCTCTGACACACACACACACACACACTCCAGCTCTCTCTCTAACACACACACACACACACTCCAGCTCTCTCTCTAACACACACACACACACTCCATCTCTCCTTCTGACACACATACACTCCAGCTCTCTCTCTAACACACACACACACACACACTCCAGCTCTCCCTCTAAAACACACACACACACACACACTCCAGCTCTCCCTCTAACACACATACACACACTCCAGCTCTCCCTCTAACACACACACACACTTCAGCTCTCCCTCTAACACACACACACACTCCAGCTCTCTCTCTAACACACACACATTCCAGCTCTCCCTCTAACACACACACACTCCAGCTCTCCCTCTAACACACACACATACACACACACACACTCCAGCTCTCCCTCTAACACCCACACACACTCCAGCTTTCTCTCTAACACACACACAAACACATACTCCAGCTCTCCCTCTAACACACACACACACACACACACACTCCAGCTCTCCCTCAAACACACACACACTCCAGCTCTCCCTCTAACACACAGACACACACTCCAGCTCTCTCTCTAACACACACCTATGGTGTGGTTCCTGTGGTGAGTAGTTTCAGGCAATAGTTGCTGCCCGTGGCCACGCTGATGCGCCGCCACTAGTATAACCCGTCTGCTCATCTCTTCGCCATCTGGTCTATGATGCTGTTACTGGCAGCTCAGAGGTGGTAATGTGGCAGCTTGGGTTGATCGGGTATTGTCCGTAGGAATTTATCTAGTTGGTTCTTGAAACGTTCAAGGTTATGTTCCGTTGAGTCACACAGGTGTCTGGACAGTGCATTGAAGAGGAGTGGCCCTCTTATAGCGAAAGCGTTTTCTTTGAGCGTCTTGGCTCTTGTAGTTGCTCTGGGGTATCTCCTTTCAATATGGCAGAGCCGACCCCGTCGTTGGTGGATGTCAAACTGTATATTCAAATTTTTTACAGATTTTTCGGTCAATATTTTGTAGATGTATAATAGCGTACCTTTCTCTACGCCTTTCTAGTGAGTAAAGGTCGAGTTTATGTAACCTTGCCCAGTAGTCTAAATGTCGGACGTCAGATATTCTATCGGTGAAAGATCGTTGTACTGTTTCAAGTGACTGCTTCTCTCCTGCTCGCCACGGACTCCACAGCTGACAACAATACTCTAGCAATGGTATCACACACACACACCAGCTCTTCCTCTAACACACAGACACACACTTCAGCTCTCCCTCTAACACACACACACAAACCAGCTCTCCCTCTGACACACACACACACTCCAGCTCTCCCTCTAACACAGACACACACTCCAGCTCTCCCTCTAACACACACACACACTCCAGCTCTCCCTCTGACACACACACACACACACTCCAGCTCTCCCTCTAACACACACACACAAACCAGCTCTCCCTCTGACACACACACACACACTCCAACTCTCCCTCTAACACAAAGACACACACTCCAGCTCTCCTTCTAACACACACACACATACTCCAGCTCTCCCTCTAACACACACACACACACACTTCAGCTCTCCCTCTAACACACAGACACACGCTCTAACTCTCCCTCTAACACACACACACACTCCAGCTCCCTCTAACACACACACACACACAATCCAGCTCTCCCTCTAACACTCACACACTCCAGCTCTCCCTCTAACACACACACACACACTCCAGCTCTCCCTCTAATGCACACACACACTCCAGCTCTCCCTCTAACACACACACACTCCAGCTCTCCCTCTAACACACACACACTCCAGCTCTCCCTCTAACGCACACACACACTCCAGCTCTCCCTCTAACGCACACACACACTCCAGCTCTCCCTCTAACACACACACACACTCCAGCTCTCCCTCTAACACACACACACACTCCAACTCTCTCTCTGGCACACACACACACACACACACTTTCTCTCTAACACACACACATACACACTTCCCCTCTCTCTCTCTCTTCCACTTTGGTTTATCTGGGGTATTACTATATCTACTATAACTATAACTGACCACTAGCCCTCAACACCTTGCTTAAATTGGAAGGTCTGTGTGGCCAGTGTATCTATTTAAACCTATGCAACTCTCTCGCTCTCTCTCAGTTTGGTTCTACTCTATATGTCCATTGTTTGTCCTATACCTTTGGTGTGTTGTGTAATTCTTCCTTTGTTCTACTCTCTCTCACTCTCCAGCTCTCTCTCTCTCGCTCTCTTTCACTCTCCAGCTTTCTCTCACTCTCAATCTCTCTCTCTCTGAAAATTCCCTTCGAAGTTGTAAATAGTTCTTCAGTAGAGCAGTTCAAGAGAGTAGATAGTATTTTGCACACTCTGTAATGAGTGTAGTGCACTAAACAGTCTCTCTCTCCTTCTACTTCGAGCATCTCCTCGGAATGGACCGCAAGGTCTCCGAGATACTAACTATACCTTGTAACTTCTTGTAACCCACTCTCACTCTCTTTTAATTTATCTTTATTGCCCGATTTATTTTCGCCATTCTCTCTTTTTTCATTGACATCTATCTCTCTCTCTTTCATTGTACGATTCTTTTTCATTTTATCTTTTGATTACTACACGTCTCTCTCCCTCTCTTTCTATTTCATAATACGATTCTTTTCAATCTCCCTTTTTAATTAATCTCTCTCTCTCTCACTCACTCACTCACTCACTCTCACTCACTCTCTCATTATCCGATTATTCTTGTTCTCTCTGTTATTAGCACATTCGTTCTCTTTTTATTTCCCTGTTTGGCACTCTAATTCTCTCTCTCTCTTTATCCAATATTCTTAATATATTTTCCATTGGCAATTAAAATTCTCGTATCTCTCTCTCTCTCAAAAATGTAGAAAAAGAGCAAACCCTCACCAGCAGTTGATCTCAAACTTCCAAAAAGAGGTCCCACAAAAGAAGGAGTTCATCCCTCTAAAAGCAAGAATACCTCTCAACAAATGGCAGAGTTCCCCAATAGATTGAGAGATGTCTCGCAACTCCCTCTAGATTATACATCTCAGTTGCCAATTTCTGAACTACTGGATAGTGGTTCTTCTACCTCAGGTGAGGATTCACCAAACCTAGGGAATTGCAACACCTCTGATAGTGTACAGAGAAATAGTGTGCAAGAAAATGCACTACCCCCAGAGACCCCTTTCTCTTCGGGAAACAGGGTAAGCTAGTGGGTTCTAAGAAAAACCTAAATCCCCTTAAGGTAATATTATTTAATGCCAGGTCAATTAGAAATAAATTCTCCGAACTTCGGGCATTGTTGTCTACAGAATGCTTCGATGTAGTGGCTATCACTGAATCCTGGATTCACAGTGATACCAGAGATTATGTTGGGGAATTTGAAATACCTGGATATAGAATGTTCCACAAAGACTGAACCATGCAGGAAGGGGTGGAATTCTTTTGTACATCAGAGATTTTCTAAACCCAATTGACTGCTAGATCAGGTCAGAACATGAACTGCTTGGAGTAGACCTCAATCTAGGTAACTCTATCTATAGGATTGTTCTGGTGTACAGGCCTCCACATCAAAATGTTGAAAAGGATGAACTTCTGTACACAAGACTGAGTGCTGTTATCGAGGGTAAAACCAGTGTATTCTTAGGTGACTTCAATTGCCTAGTAAACTGGGAAGCAAGAACTGCCGTAGGTGAAGGTAGGCATCTTGTGGACTTTACTAACGATAACTATTTGACCCAGTGGGTGAACAAGCCAAATAGAGGGAATAATATACTAGATCTTGTGTTCACAACCGAAGATGAAAGTGTGACCAGCTTATCTGTTGGGGAAGCACTTCGAGGTAGTGACCACATTCTAGTTAGGTTCTCTCTTCACACCTTTAGCAGCAGACCCACCAATCCTCAGAGTGCAAAACTAGATTTCCGTCGTGCAAATTTTGAAGGCCTTCGGGGAATCTTATCCCAGATCAGATATGAGGGTGAGAATGTTAATGCAATTTGGTGCCTTTCAAACAGTATTTTATGGATCGACAAGCTGCATTCGTTCCTACTAAACTTACCAAATCAGGTTCAACCCAACCAAAATGGTTCACAAGTGACATAGCATCAGCATTTAGAAAAAAAGAAAGGTTGCATACAGAAAGGCCAAAAGAAGTCAAGACCAAAGAGATTTAAATTCCATCAAAAATATGTGTAGAAGAGTGAAATCTCTTATAAAGGAAGCAAAGCAGAATGAAGAACTAAGGGTTGCAGCCCTCTGCAAAGAGAGTCCTAAAGAGTTCTTCAGCTATATGAACAGCAGGAAGCCATTCATAAGTAGCATGGGACCTCTAAAGGATCCAACAGGCAAACTTCAAACTTCTGACACTGATATAGCTAAACCCCTAAACGACTATTTTGCCTCCATATTCACAAGAGAAAATACCAGTGACATGCCAAGTCCAGGACTAGTGCATGAAGGTGAAGTTCTTAACAGAATTAGATGTACCCCAGAAGATGTAGCAAAAAGAATAGATAAGTTAAATAGGTTCAAGTCATCCGGCCCAGATAGTTTTGTTCCCCGAGTTGTACGAGATGTGCGAGTTGAAATCACACCTTTCTTGGCAGACATCTTCAATAAATCACTAGAAAATAGAGAGGTCCCTGAAGAATGGAAACTGGCCAATGTGACCCCAATCTTTAAGAAAGGGGATTACGAGTGTCCCAAGATTTATCAGCCAATCAGCTTGACTTCTATCATAGTAAAACTCTTAGAAGGGATACTAGTAGACAAGATAGTTGACTACCTAGAAATCCACAATTTAATTACAGATTCCCAACATGGATTCAGGAGACACCGATCATGTCTTGCTGGAATTTTTCCATGAAATCCTTTACTTAGATTTTCAAAAAGCTTTTGACAAAGTGCAGCATTGCAGGCTAATGTCAAAAGTGAGTGTGCTTGGTATCAATACAGAGGTCACAAATTGGATAGAAAGTTGGCTAACAGGTAGACAACAATGAGTGGTAATCAATGGTGTTTCTTCTGAGTTGACTGCAGTCACTTCTGGATTTTCACAGGGATCTGTCCTTGGCCCACTTCTGTTTATCATATATGTCAATGACATAGATATTGGTCTGTTGAGTGTGATCTCCAAGTTTGCAGATGACATAAAACTTGGAATAAATGTGAAAGACCCCAAAGGGGTTGAACAGCTCAGGATGGACCTCAACAGACTGGGTGAATGGTCGAAGATATGGCAGATGCCTCTAAACTTGGAAAAGTGCAAGGTGATGCGTATCGGCCAAGCAAACCCCAAGTCAGACTATTCACTATTGGGAATATATACCTCTGGAAGTGACTAACTTGGAAAAAGATTTGGGTGTTCTGATTAGCAGTGACCTAAAGTTTTCCAAGCAGTGCATTGTAGTAGAGAAGAAAGCTCAGAAATTATCGGGCTATACAGTATTAAGAGGCAATTTAAGTATAGAAATAAGGAAATGGTCCTCACACTTTGCAACGCCCTGATACGGCCTCTCCTGGAGTATGCTGTTCAATTCTGGTCTCCAGCATTCAGGAAATATATAGAACGACTAGAAAGAGTACAAGCTAGAGCTACAAAGCTTATTCCATTGCTTAGAGCCTTAGAAGAATGAGCTATGAGGACCAGTTGAGAGCTCTTGATCTCTTTCAGTTGGAGACACGCAGACTACGACGTCTGCTCATTAAAGTATTTAAAATACTTAATGGGTTTGACAATGTGGATTTTGCAAAATGTTTAGTCTCAATATGAATACAATACGCAACCATGGCTGGAAATTAGAATTGAAAAGGTTCAGCACTAGTATTTATGGAAACTTTTTCACATATAAGATATGTTCTACCTGGAACAAACTTCCCTCCGAAGTTGTGAACAGTTCTTCAGTAGAGTAGTTCAAGAAGAGCGTAGATGGTGGTTTGCACTCTAATGAGTGTGGTGCACTAAACAGTATGTCTCCTTCCACTTCGAGTATCTCCTCGGAATGGACCGCAAGGTCTCTGAGATACTAATTTTCCTTGTAACTCCTTGTAACTATCTTTCTTTTCTTTTTTTCTCTCTTTCTCTCATGTCATATATTATAATTTATCTTTTCCTATTAAATATTTTCTTCCTCTTTTTGTTTTGTAGCTATTATTCAAATATATAGGAAGGTTGTGTGTCTGCCTGGCCATGGAGTTGGGAGGGTTTTAGAGAAGATGGACCACATCTTGGAAGATAGTGGAGATAACCCCATTATCTGTCTCAGTGCCGGGAGTAACGATGTTGGTAAGGGTAGAAGTGAGGAACTGCTGCAGCAGTATCGGGATGTGTTAGATAAAGTTAGGATGAAGGGAGGGATCCCTGTAGTACATTGTATCCTACCCAGAAGAGGAGTTCCCAAGGAATGGACATCCAGGGCGATTGGTGTCAATTGCCGTTTGGAGAAATATTGCAAAGAAAAAGCAATACCATTCATTGATAACTGGGATAGTTTCTATGGGAGAGATGGGATGTACGCAAGGGATGGGGTTCATCTTTCACGGTTAGGGGTTTCTACATTAGCTAGTTCTTTATATAGGGTGGTTGTGGGGTTTTGAACATAAATATTGAGAGTGTAAATGAGAGGTTAAATGGAACAATTTTAGCGTCAGGCGAAAGCGATAAGGATATTCAGTCTCATGCTAAAAATTATGACTATATTGCAAATGATAGTAGTGATGGTGCAACGGAAGATGGAAATGTCGTTAGAAATAAAGGTAAATTAGGTATAGAGAAAAGAAGTAAATTGAGAGTATATTACACAAACTGTAGGAGTCTATGTAACAAATGAACGAACTTAGAGCCCTTGTTAGCAAAGAAAATATAGACATAATAGCGCTAACTGAAACGTGGATTAATATAGAAACCAGGCATTTTTTTTAGCAGAATTTGATATACCAGGATATAGTTTGTTTAAATATGACCGAAAAAGTAAGAGGGGTGGCGGTATAGCAGTGTTTGTCAGGAGTACATTAAAAAGCTGTATTAAATCAGGTATTAGACTAAATAACGATAATGAAAGTGTTTGGGTAGAGGTTAACGAAGGTAGTGAGACCATAGTTATTGGAGTTATGTATAGACCGCCAAATATGAGTAGAAATGACGGAACGTCATTATGGGAGGAAATTAAAATGGCATCAAGGTTTAGCAATGTGTGCATTATGGGGGATTTTAATTTTCCGAATATAGATTGGCAGCATCAAATAGGAGACTCTGATTCTGAGGAGTTTATAGAGGTAGTACAAGATAGTTTTTTATTTCAATTCATAGATACGCCGACTAGAGGTAATAATATTCTCGATTTAGTTTTCAGTAACAATGAACATATGGTAAATAATGTAGAGATAGGGGACCACCTAGGAAATAGTGACCACAATTCTGTGTATTTTAATATACAATGGAAAGGTAACACCAGAGAGAATACAACATTAATACCTGACTTTAGAAAAGCCAATTATGGTGGGTTAAGAAGAGCCCTATCAGCGGACCCTATGGTCAAAAAATTAAGTCGATCCAGGTGTCCAAATGAGTGTACCCCTTCTCAGGCACCTGTCATCTTAAGTCAGGAAGAGACGTCAACCTTGGTAGATACATACGATAATTTTATCAAGTCAGTATTCAATGCACAAAATAAATACATTCCCAAAAGAAAATTTAGATCAAGACAGAACCAACCCAAATGGATGAATAATAGACTATTAGATCTTCTAGGACAAAAGAGAGGAATATATAGAAAAATTAGAAAAGGCGAAATTCACCTACTTGCTTACTATCAGAATCTATCAAGACAGGTAAAAAAGGATATTAGGAAAGAAAAAAGAAATTATGAAATTAAGGTTGCCAATGACTCAAAAAATAATCCTAAAGCTTTTTACCAACTATATAAATCCAAGGTTAGAGATGTAATTGGTCCCCTTAAAACTTCGATAGGAAAAATGACAGAAAATGATTTAGAAATGTGCAGTACATTAAATAGTCAATTTCTTTCCGTTTTCACTAATGAAAATTTGGCACAGTTTCCAGAAGTCCGTAAGATATATAGCGATAGTATAGAAAATAGGTTAAGTACGGTTACTATAAGTAGAAATGATGTGCTTAAGGAAATTGACAGACTGAAACCTCATAAATCGCCTGGTCCTGATGAGGTATATGCTAGAGTATTAAAAGAATGTAGGGATGAGTTAAGTTACCCATTAACATTTTTATTTAACAAGTCATTGGAGACAGGTATAGTTCCAGAAGCTTGGAAGCTTGCAAACGTAGTTCCGATCTTCAAAAAAGGTGACAAATCAATAGCATCCAATTACCGTCCCATTAGTCTTACATCAATCATAGGAAAGCTACTAGAGTCAATTATTGCTAGTAAAATTAGAAACCACTTAGATACATTTAATTTAATAAATTCTTCTCAGCATGGATTCACTCAGGGACGTTCTTGCCTTACTAATTTGCTTAGTTTTTTCTCAGAGGTATATGAAGCAGTAGATAATGACAAGTCATATGATATAATATATTTAGATTTCAGTAAAGCTTTCGACAGAGTCCCCCATGAGAGATTAATGAGAAAGGTTGAGGCGCATGGAATAGGTGGGGCGTTGTTGGGATGGATTAGGTCATGGCTAATTGGTAGGAAGCAGAGAGTCAGCATAAATAGTACGAAGTCAGAATGGGGAGCAGTCAAAAGTGGTGTCCCCCAGGGATCTGTATTAGGTCCTCTGTTGTTTGTTATATACATAAATGACCTTGATTTAGGTATAACTAGTAGGATAAGTAAATTTGCAGACGATACTAAAATGGGGAGAACAATTGATTCAGATAGAGATATAGAGTGCCTCCAAAGGGATCTAGATACCTTACACGAATGGTCAGTAAATTGGCAGATGAAGTTTAACATTGACAAATGCAAGGTATTAAAGATAGGGAAGATGCATACAAATGTTAAATATAAACTAGCTAATGTGGAATTAGAAAACTCGAATTGTGAGAAAGATCTAGGTGTGTTTGTTAGCAATGATTTGAAGCCTAGACAACAGTGTATAAGCGTTCGAAACAAGGCAAACAAGATTCTCGGGTTCATCTCAAGGAGTGTGAGTAACAGAACTGCTGATGTTATCTTAAAACTTTACTTGTCATTAGTGAGACCCCATATGGATTATGCTGCTCAATTTTGGTGTCCTTATTACAGAATGGACATAGATTCATTGGAGAGAGTACAACGTAGAATGACAAAAATGATCCATAATATTAGAAATCTTCCGTATAAAGAAAGGTTGAAGAAATTAGGCTTACATTCGTTAGAGAGACGCAGAGTTAGAGGGGATATGATAGAGGTGTTCAAGTGGGTTAGTGGGATTAACAAAGGGGACATGACAAATGTACTAAATCTCAGTGATAGCGAAAGAACTCGTACCAATGGTTTCAAATTAGATAAATTTCGTTTCAGAAAAGATATAGGCAAATATTGGTTTGGTAACAGAGTTGTAGATGGGTGGAATGGACTACCAAGTGCTATAGTGGGATTAAAAACGATAGGGAGCTTTAAGATAAAATTGGATAAGCATATGGACGAGAAGGGTTGGGTGTGAAGGGGGATCAGCAGGGTTGGGCCAATCAGCGCTCTGCAGACCCCCGTAATCCTGCGTTAATCTCTAACCGTTTTGGTAAGATGATCCTCAGGGTATTAGAGTGTTGAGCCTATAATTGGGCTTTGTAATTGGGGTTGTGTGGGACAGGGATCTGCCTTGCTTAGGCCAATCGGCTTTCTGCAGACTCCCATTTTCTTATGTTCTTATGTTCTTATGTTCTTATAAGTAAATTTGCAGACGATACCAAAATGGGGAGAACAATTGATTCAGATAGAGATATAGAGTGCCTCCAAAGGGATCTAGATACCTTACACGAATGGTCAGTAAATTGGCAGATGAAGTTTAACATTGACAAATGCAAGGTATTAAAGATAGGGAAGATGCATACAAATGTTAAATATAAACTAGCTAATATGGAATTAGAAAACTCGAATTGTGAGAAAGATCTATGTGTGTTTGTTAGCAATGATTTGAAGCCTAGACAACAGTGTATAAGCGTTCGAAACAAGGCAAACAGGATTCTCGGGTTCACATCATTGGGAGTGTGAGTAACAGAACTGCTGATGTTATCTTAAAACTTTACTTGTCATTAGTGAGACCCCATATGGATTATGCTGTTCAATTTTGGTGTCCTTATTACAGAATGGACATAGATTCATTGGAGAGAGTACAACGTAGAATGACAAAAATGATCCATAATATTAGAAATCTTCCGTATGAAGAAAGGTTGAAGAAATTAGGCTTACATTCGTTAGAGAGACACAGAGTTAGAGGGGATATGATAGAAGTGTTCAAGTGGGTTAGTGGGATTAACAAAGGGGACATGACAAAATTATGTACTAAAGCTCAGTGATAGCGAAAGAACTCGTACCAATGGTTTCAAATTAGATAAATTTCGTTTCAGAAAAGATATAGGCAAATATTGGTTTGGTAACAGAGTTGTAGATGGGTGGAATGGACTATCAAGTGCTATAGTGGGATTACAAACGATAGGGAGCTTTAAGATAAAATTGGATAAGCATATGGTCGAGAAAGGTTGGGTGTGAAGGGGGATCAGCAGGGTTGGGCCAATCAGCGCTCTGCAGACCCCGTAATCCTGCGTTAATCTTTAACCGTTTTGGTAAGATGATCCTCAGGGTATTAGAGTGTTCAGCCTATAATTGGGCTTTGTAATTGGGGTTGTGTGGGACAGGGATCTGCCTTGCTTAGGCCAATCGGCTTTCTGCAGACTCCCATTTTCTTATGTTCTTATGTTCTTATTCTACCTAAAACACGGAGAAAGGCGCCTGGTGCCACGGGTATTAATCATCACCTTGTAAAGCACTTACCTAACACTTTCATAACAGCACTCACTCGCCTCAAGAACGCCATCCTGTCATCAGGCTACTTTACCGTGTGCTTCAAGACAGCGACCATTATCCTCATCCACAAGAACAACTAAGACAACACTGATCCACTAAGCTACAGACCCATTAGTCTACTTAAATTGAGATTCTTGGGAAGACTCTGGAACGTATCATAAACCACCGACTCAGACTATTTCTCTAAGACGAAGGACTCCTCACACACATGCAATTTGGTTTTAGAAAACATAGATCGACACAGGAAGCACTAAACATTATTACAAACTACATTCACATAAATAAATAGAACAGACGGAAAAACAAGACAGCTTTTATTACCAAGGACATAAAACGAGCTTTTGACACTGCTTGAAGTATAAAATCTGCGAAAATGTCAACTTCCCATTAATAATAGGATATATATATATATTATTATATAATATACAGTACCATGCTACGTGCTCCATGTCGATGAGAGCCCTGGCCACATCCTCTTCGGTGTAGTTGCACTTTGGCGCCCCCTTCTTCACATACTTGCGGACCATTCTGTAACAAGAAAAAAGATGCTATATATATATCTACATAGTGCATAACATGCATATTCTCAATACCACTCTTTGATCTCAATTGCCCCACCCCTTGATCTCAATTGCCGCAATCTAGTAATTGGTCAAGATTTGGAACACTAATGAACTTACCTGATAGTTGATGCAGGAGAGTTTTCACGAGAATTTGTTCAGTTCTGTATGTGATTTTCAGTTTTCTGTTTCAATTTGTCACTGCGCTACAATTCTTAGCGTTTAGCCTGAAAATTTTACCTGAAAAAGAAGTTTTGGAGAAATTAATACAAATGTAGTTAAATTTCACATAATTCAAGTTGAGATGCTTAATGCAACTCGGTGCATAATTGGTGGTCACACAGAACATTATAAATATATCCTAGCCTTAGTAATAACACAACAGTATAGTTTGTTCTCAAATGCCCCAATAATTCTCAATTACCCCATCTGTTCTCAGATGCCGCATTATACGGTATATATATATATATATATATATATATATATATATAAATATATATACAGGGTGTCCCGCGAGTTTTGTCAAATACTTCCAGAGATGAAAGATTAAGAAATTATAAGTAAAAACTGTTATATACTGTACACTTAGGCTTTTTGGGGCATTGTTTTGTATTTATGGACCCTTATAGTCGGCATTTTGGTGTTTTTTGTAATTTCTAACCCTGTGTTTCTTCAATAAGATGAGGATAGGAGAAAAAAAAACTATAAAGTGTATTATGAACCATGATATCAATACTTCAAACTGAATATTATAAGAAACCAACAAAGCTTAATTTTAAGCTCATCATCGCGGAAGGAAGAAAGGAGCTACAGAGGATTTTTCTGGTGTTTTCTGTCATTTTAAACCCATTTTCCGAGTAATGAAAATGAATATCGATAACGTTAGATGCTGTATGATGGTGCATGGTATCAATACTTGAAAACACAAACAAATCCTCTGTAGCTCCTTTCTTCTT
>JBAKBP010029648.1:0-26838 GCA_037953745.1 Lithodes maja
GGGGACAGTGACAAGTCTATAGCACCGTAGAGGGTATGGTCGTAATGTTCAAATATTCACCAACTTTAAGGGGACAGTGGTTATTTTGGGGGTATATTTAACTATATATTTAGATATTTTTTATTTTTTTATGATATTTGTTTACATTTTCAGTAGAAAAATGTCCCAGCCGAAGGTTCCCCTTAAAATACAGGCTCGCCATCGCTCGTCTGAGAGAGAGGGAGAGAGAGAGAGAGAGAGAGAGAGAGAGAGAGAGAGAGAGAGAGAGAGAGAGAGATATTAGAGATAACAGGCGAGGAACCGAAAAAGGGCAGAGTTGATTTAACTTAGCGGGATTAAACCCGATAAATCAACACACACACCCGAGCGGTTGTGTGTTTATCGGTACATATCAATTTGGTGCATGCTTTAAGAGTACATTTTTCAACCTAAATTACACTAACCTAACCTAACCTAACCGAAAACACTCCATTTCAACGTATTTTAAAGAGGTGTGTACCGATTAACTGTCGCCCCAAACCTCATGTACCTGTAAACCTACAAATATCCAGAGATTTGTACCAATAAACACACAACCGCTCGTCCTCACTCACTCACTCACTCACTCACTCACTCACTCACTCACTCTCACTCTCTCTCTCTCTCTCTCTCTCTCTCTCACACACAGTCTCCTGCCCACGTCCTACTCCCTGGTTAGCAGCCAGGCTCAGTCTGTTGATCCCTTGGGATAAAATCTACGTTACGTCTGTGTATTTTCAGCCTCATTGGCTGCTGGCTTGAAATAAACCGATTATTATTATGACTAATATCTGTATTATTATTTTAATTAATACACACACACACACACACACACACACACACACACACACACACACACACACACATTATAACCCCTCCCTTCCTCTCTCTCTCTCTCTTCACACACACACACACACACACACACACACACACACACACACACCTCCCCGTGGCGTAACTGATAGCGCGTCTGGCTCACAACCAGAAGGTCCCGGGTTCGAGACCCGGGCGGGGAAGAGACATTTGGGCAAGTCTCCTAACGGTGTAGCCTCTGTTCACCTAGCAGTTGTTACGGCTGGATCGGCAATACATATTCGGGATTCTTGATCGTAGGACAGAATTGGCTTATGTGACAACGACACGCTCGATTCCAGTCCCAAATACTATATGCTCCAGACAACAAAAGCACCAACGCCCTACAGAGTTATCGTCTATGGTAACGAGGTACCTTAACTCGGCGAAAGTGTACAACAGGGGTAGGCTATGAGGCTAAACTCCCTCAGACATTTATAGGTTACGTTATTAATAAAGAAATGCAATACTCAAGAAACTACGTTAATATTAAGCCTCTAATAATGTAGAATAGAAGCAGGCTAAAGGTATGACAGTGAAATGCTAAATGACAAATGTACACGCCTACTTGAAAGCGCGTGCACTAGAATAACTGTCCCCTACTAACATGCACTAGCATGTAGCATACAAGATGTTCATGATCCAGTAGATACCTAATAATACACATGGAAGGAACATAAATAGTAGTCACTTATTGTAATAATGAATCTATACTTGGAATAACTAAAAGGTTGCAGGCAACAGTACTGCGCCGGTAGCCTACTACCGCATAGGCTACTTCGCTTCTCTCACTCTGTCTCCCCTCTGAGTCTGTATGCGCCCTACGCAACAGAACTCCGGACACAGCAGCAAAACGACAGTGCAGTTAATTGATACATGAAAGTATTAATAGTGTTGTCTAGTGTGTGAGTATGTGTATTGTAAAGTGTTTACATACATAAACTTAAAGAGAGCTGCAATGCATAGTAAAATAAGATATCACCCACTCATCATCCCCATGTGTTCTAGCTAGCAGGCCAAGTCACAGGAACAACGAGTCCCAGCACCGAAAGCGAGAACCCAGGAAAAGACTGTAGAGAACACAAGGACAGATAAATTACGTTACTCTACTATACCGGCACTACGAGCGAGCTGTAGTCTCTGGTACTACAGTCGCTCCTGGCTCGGTAGGCAAATCAAGGCTAAGTCCTCGCCCCTCTACAGACAACTCCTGGGCATGGTCGGGCTCTTACACATGGCACTAGTCTAGTCACAAATTGGATGATGAGCTGGGCATATAACTCGTGAACATGTAGAACGTTCACCAACTATCCTCATCAAGAAGATCGCTGTTCACATTAACCCCTTAAATCTAATACATGTAAATATATGCTTGTCCTAAGAGTAATACGAGAGGTGAGTGCTGAAACTCCTTTAGGACCTCAAGGGAAGGGTATGCATTTAAGTAGAGAGAAGAATGAAATGAGAGTAATGTCGTCAGAGAGAAAGAGTGCAACCGTGAGAAATTGGGAGAGAGGGCAAGGGATGTTAGAAGCTCAAAGGTTCTAGGCAACCTGATCATGGAACACACAGCGAGCCTCCATGCAATGTGCAGTACGACAACATGGGCAGCCAGGCAGCATATGCAGGCGGCAATGTACTACCAACCTTGTCGCACCTAGCTATAAGCGCAGGGCTGCCAACCGGTCCATACGTCTGGCAACCATTGCTACCCTCTCGCTCTGAAGTCTAACTCACTCTCTCTCTCTGAATTCCTATCATCTCATCTATCAACTTCTCTATTGATACTACATATTAAATGGAAGGTCTCGACATGGCTTAAAACAAAACCCACCACTGGTTAGCAAATGACGAGACCTTTGCAGAGATACAAAGAACACAGTTATACGTTGTCACACTCAATATAAGCAGCCAAAACGGCACACGGCCACGCACCGTGTCGGCACACGGCACAGTGGAGTACCAAGGAGTACAATCAGGTTAAGTTGCCACGCACTGGGTGCGTCACAGCCCCCCCAAGATTTTAGATAATCGACCTTAGAAGCATTATCAAAATCTGACAGGCAACCAACCGACCTGCTACCCTTAGCTGCCACTAATTGCAAAAGGTGCACAACAACTGAAGTGGTGAATTATACATAAAACACAATATCGCATGCATCATGCTACAACAATAAAGACTTACAAAACTAAAACAAATTTTCTCGTTTATTTTATTGTTTTATAATCTTTTTGGACGGCGTTATGATAGCCTAATTTTACTCCTGCTCAACCCACACACCGTGCACGACTATCCTGGATCATCAACCCTTGATAGACAATCTGCTATCACGTTCTCCCTCCCGGGCAATATGCTGAATGTTGAGATTATACTCTTGGAGCATTAGGGACCACCTGGTCAACGCATATTCCGATTGTGAAACTGATTTAGGAATTTCAAGGGATGATGGTCCGTATAAATCGTCACTACCGGGCCGTAGGCTGGAACATAAACTTCGAAATGTTTGAGCGACAAAACGATAGCAAGAAGCTCCTTCTCTATAGTCGAGTAATTCCTTTGTGCCGAATTAAACTTGCGAGAAAAGAAGCTCACTGGGTGTTCCAAGCCCTCGGAATCAGTCTGCAGTAACACTGCCCCGGCACCCACACCGCTGGCATCAGTCGCCAGCTGAAAACTCCTGGAGAAGTCTGGGGCTCTCAAAATCGGATGTGTACACAGCAGGTGCTTGACTAGGTCGAAAGCCTCTGACACTCCGCAGCCCAACAGAACTTCACTGACTTCGACAGTAGATCAGTTAACGGTGCTAAGACAGTAGAGTATCCCCGGATGAAGCGCCTATAATAGCCTATCATACCTAGGAAACCGCATGACCTGGCGCTTAGTGGTGGGCCTGGGAAACATATTGATAGCCTGTATCTTGCTCAGGGGGGGGCACACCCGGCCTAACCCGACCACGAAGCCAAGATACTGCACAGTAGCCTTTACAAACTCGCACTTCCTCAGGTTCACCACCAGCCCAGCATCGTGCAACTTCCCAAACAGGGTCTCTAAGTGCCTTAGGTGATTTTCAAAATCGTCATCATACACTATCACGTCATCAAGGTAGACCGTGCAGTTAGGGATTTCGTCACAAATATCGTTCATCAGGTTCTGAAACGTGGCAGGTGCGTTCTTAAGCCCATAAGGCATTACGTTACATTGGTAGGTCTTGCCATCTACCACAAAACCACAAACTTGCTTAGCTCGGTCCGACAGGGGTACTTGCCAGTAGCCTTTTACAAGATCAATTTTAGTAAGGTACTTTGCATTCCCTATCTTGTCCACGCTGTCGTCAACTCGAGGCAAAGGGTAAGGGTTGGTAGTGGTCAAGCCATTTAGCCTACGAAAATCTATGCAGAACCGCACCTTGCCGTCAGGTTTTGGCTGCAACGTGACGGGTGATGTCCACTTCACATAACCTTCAGTGATCATCCCTCTCTCAACCATGTACTTTAACTCCTCCCGTAAAGCTGGCAACTTTACCGGGGGCACACGGTAGGGCACTGACTTGAAGGGCACATTATCACCGACGTCCACGTCGTGCGTTACCTGAGTAGTGAGACCTGGGTGTTCGGCGAAAACAGAGGGGTATGACCTGAACAGGCCTAGGACAGCAGCACCCTGGTGCTCAGGCAGGTGACTTACAGCTTGCCTAGCCTCTTGTTCAGTATTCCCCGCCCACTGTTCCGCGGAAATGACACAGTCCCAGCTATCCTCCTCAGCAGCATGACTGTCCCCACCTCCTTCTCCACCCTGGCCGCTGCAGGCCAGCACAGGGACAGTGAGAGGCTCTGAGGGGCGTCTCACATACTCTTTCATGAGGTTAACATGACATAACTGATGTTTTTTTCTACGGTCAGGTGTTGCAACGAGATAATCAAGGTCGGACAGTTTCTTAGCCACCACATACGGCCCAATAAACTTGGCAGAAAGGGGGTGTCCAGGCAAAGGTAAAAGCAACATTACCTCCTGACCCACCGAAAACTCCCGAAGCTTCACCTTGGCGTCATACTGGTGCTTCATGACCGCCTGTGCATTAACCAAGTTATTACCTGCCGCTGCCATGCAACCTATAAGTCTCTCCCGGCTCTCAAGGATATATTTAAGTACAGACCCCGGCTTCTCTTCGCCCTCCCAGATCTCTTTCACCATACTTAAAGGTCCTCTCACATTATGGCCAAAGACTAGTTGATTTGGACTGAACCCCAGGCTCTCTCCTGGGACTTCACGTGCAGCGAACAGAACATACGGCAGACCCAAATCCCAATCAGTGTCATGTTCTGCACAGTAACAGCGTAGCATACTCTTCAGGGTCGAGTGCCACCGCTCCAAGACTCCCTGACTCTCGGGATGGTAGGCTGACGACACTACAGAACATATACCGTGCAACTGAAGGGTTTGCTTGAACAATTTGGATGTAAAATTGCTCCCCTGGTCTGACTGCACCTCACGTGGAAATCCATAACGGGAACAGAACAATAATAAGTTTTTAACAACTGCCTTTGCCGAGCCGTTTCTCATGGGGTATGCGTCCGGGTATCTCGTAGCCACATCCATGATTGTCAACAGGAATTTATTGCCACTACTAGTAGGTGGGAAAGGGCCAACCAAATCTACTACAACTTTGCTGAACGGAGGCCCGGTGACAGGTATGGGAAACAAAGGTGCCTTCGGGATTGTCTGGTTAGGCTTCCCCGTTGTCTGGCAGGTCGCACACCCAGCCACCCATGCACAGACATCAGCCTTGACCCCAGGCCACCAGAAAAACCTGCCCAATGCCGCCAATGTTTTTGTTACCCCCAAATGACCCGCCACCGGCACATCATGCGCCAGACACAATAAGGACTCTCTATACTTATTTGGAACAACCACCTGGTCTACTACCCTCGCACCGCCCTCCCACTTCGATTTTGGGTCTAGAAATCTGCGGTACAATATCCTGTTGAGCCTAAAGAAATCTCCCGGCTTCGCATCCCCATCTTCCTCCAACTCTATGGCACCATTGCTATAACGAGCTAGGCTAGCGTCTTGCAGCTGCTGCTCACTAATGTCCCTGGGCGTCAATGCATCAAGATGGTTTTGTAATAAGACATTACCCCGGCTAGTAGGCTCTACTGCCTTAGTGGCTCTCGCTACAGCTCTTGCCTCACGCGAAGTCTTACCCAACTCTGCCTTGTTACACACCATATCTGGGCCAGAGTCAACTCCCGTGTTTATTATAGGTCCAAGTACCGAATCACCGAGAAGTGCAGCAGAATCAATGTCCCTTTTCCTGCCCTTAGCAACCTTCTCCTGATCCTTCCTCCACTGTCCCCGAGGTTGAGTGCTAGGCTGTGCAGGAGCCGCAGAGCGAGATCGGGTTACCACACAGGCCATCTCATCCTGTTGGCACCTCCCAACCCATTCCCGATTCTCACCATCCACGTCGGCCGCCCTCTCGGCAACGACTAAGGGTGGAGTCCCGGAAGTGGGCACCGCAAAGTCGTTGCCGAGAAGAAGGTCGACGCCCTCAACTGGCAAACACTCAACGATCCCTACATCCAGCTCCCTGCACACCTCTCCCACTCTCAACTCCAACCTCACAAGTGGGTATGACCTCGTAGCATTTATACCCTGCACCACAACAACTCTGGCCGCATTTATCGGTTTCCCTGTGAAGTTCCTCAACAAAGTTTGCGAAGCCCCCGTATCCCTCAGCAAGTCAACCCTCCGTAGTTCACTCCCCCAGCTCACAAACCCGTGTCCCCGATGGTCACAGAAAGTGTCCCGGACAGGTGTCGAGCCTTCCGTACGCTTCTTTACCGCGTGTGCCTCAGCTGCTGACAACCTACCCCGGGCAGTTGCTGCAGCCTTCAGAGACACACCGATACTGTGAACCAATGACACCGGCTTAGCGGGAGTGTTACTAGGGCACTCACGTGAATAATGGCCTAGCTTCTGACATTTGTAACATTTCACATCCCCAATGGGCTTCTTCCCTTGTGCGGGCGAAGAAGGGGCCTGACCTTTAGTAAACGGGAGAGGCTTGTGTTTGTAGGTGTTATTAGGTGCAATGCATTTAGTGTGGTTATGTGTGTCATAGGATTTGTTATTATCGAAAACTCTGGTGGGTGGGGTATAGCGCCCCTTCTGCCCTGACTCAGCCCTCTGAGCGGCACCGCAACCACGAATCAATGATAATCTGAGGTCTGCCATCTTGGCAGCCTCCTCTACTGTCTTGGGACATTTTTCCTTAATGTTCAGCGTTAGATCGGTTCCAGTACATTTGTAAAACTGTTCCAGATAGAAAAGTTGCTTAATTTCCTCAGCCGACTCTGCGCGCTCGGACCGAAACCAGTTATTACCTGCATCTGTTAAGTCCCGTGCGTGCTCCATAAAACTGACGTCGCTCTTCTTATTCACGCCACGGAACTTCAATCTATAAGTTTCGGGTTGCAGTTCGTAGGCCCGGAGCACAGCCTCCTTCACCAGTCCATACACTACACTCTCGTCCAGTGACAGTGCATCGTAGGCTTTCAACCCCTTACCCACTAGACGTGATGAAACTAATGCTGCCCATTTAACCTCCGGCCAGTCATACTCACGACACTTCTTTTCGAAACGAGCAAAAAACTCAGTCACTGCTGTCTCATCAAATGCGGGTACTAACTTAATTAAATGCGAAAGTGAGTCTGTAACCCGGTGCCCACCACCGAGATGACGCCCCGTGGTCTCTACTCTAGACTTCTCGACATCCATTTCAGCCTGGTACCTGGTTGCATCCTGATTGGCTTGGATTCTAGCAACCTCTATGCGTTCTATACTAGCCTGTTGTATCTGTATCTGAGTCTCCTGCAGCTTAAACTTAGCTAGTTCTAGCTGAAATAACATCTCAGGAGACAGGCCTGGGGGGGGAGAGCACAAAATGGGGGATCCACACCGAGACGTGTTTACGGGTAAGCCAGCTTGCCCTTGAGAACCCTCCTGCTGCATCGTGCTAAGACTCGCTGGCTGAGGGCCCAGCTCAGGGGTAGAGTGGAATGGAGGCTTGGAGGGAACCCCCCAAGACCCCACTCCACCCACCGCCCCATCGCCATCACCCAACAAACATGCCACCAAATTCTTCTTGGGCCAACTGTCAGGACAGTCCCGCCCCAAAACCGTGGCTAAACAGCGAAGACCGTAACAATCAATAGCCTGCAGGCGCTGTTCGGTCAAAGGTGTCTGCAAAAATGCCCGGGCATCCCTCTCTCCACTTATAACACTCCCCTCCCTAAACATCTGTTGTACTTGCTGGTTACTAGGCTGTACCGTGTTATCCTCCCCCGTAAATGATGAGTCATTAGACATAGTGCTGGTTATACAATTGCTGTTCATAAAAAAAAAGAAGTGCTTATTACTAATTGCAGTCTCGACTCACAAAATGTTAAAGGTGCTTGAATGACTCTACTCTAGACACCCCCAACGAAACAATCTGCAAGTCCACCAATACAATAATGACACAATAAAAATTCCTCCAATATGCAAGAAAATTCTAGCCAGCTCTACTAGGTAGCATAGAATAGTTCTCCAAAAAACATGTGATAGGATACTACTGAATCTTGTGCAAGGTCGCCATTTTGTTACGGCTGGATCGGCAATACATATTCGGGATTCTTGATCGTAGGACAGAAATGGCTTATGTGACAACGACACGCTCGATTCCAGTCCCAAATACTATATGCTCCAGACAACAAAAGCACCAACGCCCTACAGAGTTATCGTCTATGGTAACGAGGTACCTTAACTCGGCGAAAGTGTACAACAGGGGTAGGCTATGAGGCTAAACTCCCTCAGACATTTATAGGTTACGTTATTAATAAAGAAATGCAATACTCAAGAAACTACGTTAATATTAAGCCTCTAATAATGTAGAATAGAAGCAGGCTAAAGGTATGACAGTGAAATGCTAAATGACAAATGTACACGCCTACTTGAAAGCGCGTGCACTAGAATAACTGTCCCCTACTAACATGCACTAGCATGTAGCATACAAGATGTTCATGATCCAGTAGATACCTAATAATACACATGGAAGGAACATAAATAGTAGTCACTTATTGTAATAATGAATCTATACTTGGAATAACTAAAAGGTTGCAGGCAACAGTACTGCGCCGGTAGCCTACTACCGCATAGGCTACTTCGCTTCTCTCACTCTGTCTCCCCTCTGAGTCTGTATGCGCCCTACGCAACAGAACTCCGGACACAGCAGCAAAACGACAGTGCAGTTAATTGATACATGAAAGTATTAATAGTGTTGTCTAGTGTGTGAGTAATGTGTATTGTAAAGTGTTACATACATAAACTTAAAGAGAGCTGCAATGCATAGTAAAATAAAGATATCACCCACTCATCATCCCCATGTGTTCTAGCTAGCAGGCCAAGTCACAGGAACAACGAGTCCCAGCACCGAAAGCGAGAACCCAGGAAAAGACTGTAGAGAACACAAGGACAGATAAATTACGTTACTCTACTATACCGGCACTACGAGCGAGCTGTAGTCTCTGGTACTACAGTCGCTCCTGGCTCGGTAGGCAAATCAAGGCTAAGTCCTCGCCCCTCTACAGACAACTCCTGGGCATGGTCGGGCTCTTACACATGGCACTAGTCTAGTCACAAATTGGATGATGAGCTGGGCATATAACTCGTGAACATGTAGAACGTTCACCAACTATCCTCATCAAGAAGATCGCTGTTCACATTAACCCCTTAAATCTAATACATGTAAATATATGCTTGTCCTAAGAGTAATACGAGAGGTGAGTGCTGAAACTCCTTTAGGACCTCAAGGGAAGGGTATGCATTTAAGTAGAGAGAAGAATGAAATGAGAGTAATGTCGTCAGAGAGAAAGAGTGCAACCGTGAGAAATTGGGAGAGAGGGCAAGGGATGTTAGAAGCTCAAAGGTTCTAGGCAACCTGATCATGGAACACACAGCGAGCCTCCATGCAATGTGCAGTACGACAACATGGGCAGCCAGGCAGCATATGCAGGCGGCAATGTACTACCAACCTTGTCGCACCTAGCTATAAGCGCAGGGCTGCCAACCGGTCCATACGTCTGGCAACCATTGCTACCCTCTCGCTCTGAAGTCTAACTCACTCTCTCTCTCTGAATTCCTATCATCTCATCTATCAACTTCTCTATTGATACTACATATTAAATGGAAGGTCTCGACATGGCTTAAAACAAAACCCACCACTGGTTAGCAAATGACGAGACCTTTGCAGAGATACAAAGAACACAGTTATACGTTGTCACACTCAATATAAGCAGCCAAAACGGCACACGGCCACGCACCGTGTCGGCACACGGCACAGTGGAGTACCAAGGAGTACAATCAGGTTAAGTTGCCACGCACTGGGTGCGTCACACAGTATACATAGGAACCTGGTATAAGTGGACGAAGTTGTGACGTCCCATCTGGGGTTGGTGATCGGTTACAAGGTGAGATGGGTATCGTACTGGTCAACCTAAGCCTTCGGGTGAGACTGGTACCGTAGTGAGAATGGTATCGTACAGATTAACCCTAAGCCTTCGTTTCCAGATGTCGCCAATTGGCTAAAATACAGACTACACACACATCCACAGCCATTCCAACGATGTTTAAACACTTAACATGCATTTCACGCAATACATTCCCAGTTAAGGAGGCGCGATAATAATGAGCTTAGCTCGCATTGCGTGGATTCCCCTTGACGAACAAGCAAGTGAATTACACACACAAACACACACACAGTCACACACCCACAGTGACACACACACACACACACACACACACACACACACACACACACACACACATACAAAGATAACTAACCCAAAAATTAGCAACGAAAATCACTAACTTTACTCAGGAAGTCAGGTAAACACTCCCAAGCCAGTCGCGCCCCACTCCTATCACTAAATTAAGGGGCTAGTACCGGTACTCGCTTTTTCTGGACTCCCTTCTCCCTCATGTTTAGGATATTAGTTTCGAGGTTTTAAGATTTTCGTGCCGTTAGTGTGTCGATTTTAAGACCTTTCTCCCCATTTCTTCGTCAATGTTAACTGTTAAGACCTTTCGTGCCATTTAGGTGTCAATCTTTCCCTGGCGAGCGATAGCGAGCCTGTAATTTTTGAAGAAACCGGCCTCCGGCCGGGACATTTTTCTACCGAAAAATGTACAAATTCATCTTGAAAGTGGGTCTAGGGGGTGTTATTTTAAGCTTGATGGAGGTCTAGCGAGGAAACTAAAAAATAAATAAATAAATAAATAAATAAATAAATAAATAAATAAATCCATAGACCAACAAACAAGCACTACCCCCTTAAGCCGGTATCACACGAGCGTTTTTTCCCTCAACATTTTTGCTCAACACTGGTCTGGCAGCTTATGAGGTCAACATTTATTATATATCTGTAACCTAAATTCATCTATCAATACGACCCACTCAATTATATAGTATTCATATTTCTCTGTGGTATAATGATAGGCCTCCATGGTTAATATAAACAGAGGAGAGACTTGGGAATGGCAGAGAGAGAGAGAGAGAGAGAGAGAGAGTAAGTGAGTGTGTGTGTCAGAGAGAGAGTGAGAGAGAGAGTGTGAGTGAGTGAGTGTGTCAGATAGTGTGTGTCAGAGAGAGAGAGTGAGTGCCAGAGAGAGAGAGAGAGAGAGAGTGTGTGTGTGTGTGTGTGTGTGAGAGAGAGATTAAATTTCATATTGCGTGATTAGTAAGAGACTGCAGAGCATTATAGAGCTTAGGCGAGTTGATCATAATTATGCAAAGCTCTTGATAACATCCTTTCACATCTGTTTGTGCAGAATGATCCGACACACACACAGACATTTGAAATGTCAAAATTGTGCATTTAGCTCTCTCTCTCTCTCTCACACACACACTACATGTAGGCAAATACTTTTTCTTAAAAATGGAGGTGACATATGAAAGTTTATTGAAGTTATCCCGACGTAAAGCTATAAAAGCAAGCCTTGCACTAGTACCCAATAGATACAAATAATAATAATCTCTCTCTCTCTCTCTCCGGTCCCTTCCATTCACGTATATCCTCCGCAAATGTCCACCAAATGCCTGGCTTTAACACAGAACCACTTGGCTTGATCCTCTTTAGTCTCTCCTCCTTCCAGCGCTAAGTTAATGGGCTAGTGGCCGCTGTTTTTGGTCTATTAATTCATTTATTAATTTATTTTTTTAGTTTCCTCGCTAGACCTCCCTCAAACTTAGAAAAACACACCCTTACTAACACATTACCACACATCCACACCCACCCACTCACATAAAACACACCCTTACTAACACATTACCACACATCCACACCCACCCACTCACATAAAACACATCCTTACTAACACATTACCACACATCCACACCCACCCACTCACATAAAACACACCCTTACTAACACATTACCACACATCCACACCCACCCACTCACATAAAACACACCCTTACTAACACATTACCACACATCCACACCCACCCACTCACATAAAACACACCCTTACTAACACATTACCACACATCCACACCCACCCACTCACATAAAACACACCCTCACTAACACATTACCACACATCCACACCCACCCACTCACATAAAACACACCCTTACTAACACATTACCACACATCCACACCCACCCACTCACATAAAACACACCCTTACTAACACATTACCACACATCCACAGCCACCCACTCACATAAAACACATCCTTACTAACACATTACCACACATCCACACCCACCCACTCACATACACACCCACACACCTCACACCCGCCGGCTTTAGCTGCGCATCGCCAACAGCTTCGCATCGCCACTGAGAAAACTCCATCATAATTTGAGTATTTCATATCCCAATTCCCTTTATTCATTGCATGAACAGTAGTTAAGTGCTTGTTTAACCTCCACATAGTTCTGTAGTTGCGGTGCATGTTATTTTATTGTTTTTCTGACTGATAAACATTGTTGTTTACATTTGTTATCCTAGCTTGTAGCAGACGACGCACGCGCACCTCTAATCGACCTAGCTTTGTATTTTCTTATTAACTCTAGTAGTTATCGTATTCAGTATCCTACTGTAGCTATATATATCTGTAATTTTAGTTGTTGCTTGCATGATATTGTACTGTAGTAACCTTTGACTGATAACTTTGTTTATCTAAATATAATCCTGCTTGACTAGCCTACAGTGACACCAGCGCCATCTGTTGATACAGTATATTAACCCCTTGTGTGCAGTTACACTTTATTTTTATATAATCTCTATTTGGTGAATTGTATATTTAGTTACATATTCTATTATATATATATATATATATTTGTTTTGCCTTTTTAGGTAGGTTATCACCCCTGGTAGCCTACTTCTGCATATTTCATACTTTTTTGTTTTAGGTTAGTCTAGGCTATCATCCCTGGTGGCCTATTTCTGCGTACGGTACTTCAATTTTTAAATTTTCAGTTAGGCTATCACCGCTGGTGGCCTATTTCCGCGTACCGGTATTTCATAATTTTTGTTTTCGGTTAGTCTAGGCTATCATCCCTGGTGGCCTATTTCTGCGTACTTCAATTTTTAAATTTTCAGTTAGGCTATCACCGCTGGTGGCCTATTTCTGCGTACCAGTATTTCATAATTTTTGTTTTCAGTTATTTTTGTTTTCGGTTAGTCTAGGCTATCACCGCTGGTGGCCTATTTCTGCGTACCGGTATTTCATAATTTTTGTTTTCGGTTATTTTTGTTTTCGGTTAGTCTAGGCTATCACCGCTGGTGGCCTATTTCTGTGTACCGGTATTTCATAATTTTTGTTTTCGGTTATTTTTGTTTTCGGTTAGTCTAGGCTATCATCCCTGGTGGCCTATTTCTGCGTACTTCAATTTTTAAATTTTCAGTTAAGCTATCACCGCTGGTGGCCTATTTCTGCGTACCGGTAGTTCATAATTTTTGTTTTCGGTTAGGATAGGCTATAACCCCTGGTGGCCTATTTCTGTTTAAATAAACATAAAATTGTTTTCGGTTCGGCTATCACTGCGTATTCAAATTTAATTTTGTTTTGTTTTAATTTTTGGTTAGGCTATCACCGCTGATAACCTATTTGTGTGTATTTCAACATTTTTGTTTTCGGTTAGGCCTATTTAAGTAAGTGAAGCGACCTGAAGAGAGTGAAGTGTTTTTAAAGTGAGTTTAGTGTTTTTAAAGTGAGTTTAGTTTTTTTAAAGTGAGTTAAGTGTTTTTAAGTGAGTGAAGTGAACTGAAGAAAGTGATCGTCACCATGCCTCGTGCCTGTACGAACTGCGCCGGTAGGTTTGGTGCTTCCATGTTTGCTCCTGCCGATCCACAAGTCTGCCGACTCTGCCAGCAACGAGAGGATTTGACAGCAAAATTGGATGAAGCCCTCAACAAGATCAACGCCCTCACCAGGAAGCTGGAATCACTCCAAGAGTTTGTAACACTCAATGTTGGAGTATCACTAACTCAAATTGTTTCAACTCCAGCATCCACCACCGCCCCAACGTCATCTGCCAACAATCCAACACCTGCAGTAGACACTGCAGCAGATGCTTCTGACGAACCTGAGCCGACATCAAACCAGGACAGCCGCCCTGTTCACCTTAGTCTCTCCCCCACTCCTCGTGCAAGAAGCCTGCTAGCACGAACAGTACCAACCCCTCGCCCCCGTTCTAACCACTCCTCTCCCCGACCTGTACGTAGAGTCCCGCCACCACAGGTTTCCGGATTTACACCAGTGAGGAACGGTGCACGGCCAACGCAGAAAAGGTCTCGTCTACCAGTCACAATGTCAAACAGATTTGAGATATTGGTAGAGATGGAAGACGAACCAGAAGAGACCAGGCTCGTTGGGGGATTCCATCCTACGAGGACAGGTCGAAGAGTTCTGCGACAGAGTCCCAAATCAACGAAAAAGATTTTGCATCCCAGGAGCTGGACTGGACGACATTGTGGAAGCCTTCGAAGATACCACAAAGGATGCTAATGAAAATACCCTTTTTGTCATCCATGCTGGTTCAAATGACGTCATGCGCACCAGATCCGAAGAGTTGATGGAGAAATATCGCAAGATGATCCAGCACTACAAAAACAAGTCAAGGAATATCATCATCTCAGGCATTCTCCCCAAGATCGACGCACCTGACAAATTCTACGACAAGGCCTTCAGCACAAATAGCCGACTAAAACATTTGTGTCTGAGGGAAGAAGTTGAATTCATCAACCTCTGGGACAACTTCTACAACCAGCCTACTCTGTTCCGCAAGGATGGCACTCATCTAAACCCTGTGGGTTCAGCACGCATGGGTCGTCTCCTACACGAAGCAGTCCGCAGCCATGGATCAAAAAACGCCATCCGAGAAGAAGCAGCAGTGACATAAATCATCCAACGCCAAGAAAAAAACAGAGGCAACCGAGGACCACCAGCGATAAGGACCGGAGACAACGAGGACCGACGACAGCCATGAACATAAATGTAGATCCGACAAGAACCAAAAATATTATTAAAGCGCGTTCCGTGAGTTCTAAAATAACAAATTTAAAGGTTTTCTATGCAAACGCTCGTAGCATACGCAATAAATTTTCAGATTTAGAGGAGCTAGTGTTTACAGAAAATTATGATGTGATTGGCATAACAGAATCTTGGCTCAATACAGAAGATAGAGACTTTTTAGCAGAGTATTCACTTCCCGGTTATGTAATGTTTGAGAAAAGCCGAATAAATCGAAATGGAGGTGGCGTTTTACTTTATATCAAAGAAAGTCTTAACCCTACCCTCTTGTCAAAACCTCAAATTGTGAACGTCGACGCATCTTTTGTGCTAATAAAGAATAATAAAGGTACCAAAATAATACTTGCATTAATATACAGACCTCCAGCTCAATCAGTGCAAACTGACCGAGAAATTTACGAACAAATTGCAGATGTAAGTAACTCAGAAGATACCGTAATTTTTGGTGACTTTAATTTACCTGTGACCAAGTGGGGCGATACTCTTACTTCACACTCCGGACATGACTTGTATACGAACTTGCAAGAGAGTTCGCTTTATCAATTTGTTGGAACGCCGACCCGTGGTAATAACGTTCTTGACATTGTACTTGCAACAAAAGAAGAATTAATAGAGAATTTGAATGTTGGTGATGAATTCAGTAACAGCGACCATCATACGATAACTTTCACTTTAAAGTTTACTAGTAACGAACCAAATAGTAGCATCGAAAAAGTCCCTAATTTCAAGAAAGCAAATTTCCATAAACTTAGAGCTATGTTTAAAGAAACTGACTGGAGCTTTTTAATTCACAATAACGACATAAATACATCTTGGAAGTTATTCGAAGCCACTTACCTAAAAGCAGTGCAAGACTGCATACCATCGAAAACTCGGCGTCCAGGCCATAATAATAAGCCCAAATGGTGGAATAAAGATATTTCAAACTGCCTGCTTGCTAAAAAATTTGCTAATGATAGATTAAAATCCTCACAAAATGACGAAGAACGGGTGAAATTTGTAGAGCTACGACGCAAAGCCAAAAAGTTAATTAAGCAAAGTAAAAAGACCTTAACAAAAGGTGTATGTTGCCTTTATGGACTTGGAGAAGGCCTATGACAGAGTGGATAGAGAAGGTTTGTGGAAAGTACTTAGAATATACGGAGTAGAGGGCAAGTTGCTGAAAGCAGTGAAGAGCATGTATGAGGGTGCAAAGGCGGCAGTACGTGTGGAGAGTGAGCAGAGCGAGTTCTTTGACCTGAATGTTGGTTTGAAACAGGGGTGTGTGATGTCCCCGTGGTTGTTTACTGTATATATGGATGGAGTTATGAAAGAAATACTATCAAGAGCAGTGGATGTTGGTGTATCGCTGAAAAGGGAGGGAATTGAGTGGAAGCTACCTATACTGCTGTTTGCGGATGATACAGTTCTGATGAGTGATAATGAATGGGAGTTGCAGGGTCTGGTAAATGAGTTTGGAACAGTGTGCGAAAAACGGAATTTGAAGGTAAATACGGGGAAGAGCAAGGTTATGGTCTTCGAAAGGGGTGAAGTCACAGAGTGTGAGGTGAAGCTGAACGGTCAGGCTATGGAGATCGTCAACTCTTTTAAGTATCTGGGCAGTGTGTTGAGTAAAGATGGGACTATGGATGAAGAGGTGCGGGAGAGGGTACAACAGGGGAAGAGGGTTGTAGGAACGCTAAAAGCAGTAACAAGAAATAGGGTGGTCAGTATGGAAGTGAAGAAGTCCTTGCATGACAGTGTGGTGATCCCGACACTGACTTACGGAAGCGAAGCATGGACGTTGGTTGAGAGACTCAGACCAAGAGTGAGAGCAGTGGAAATGAATTACTTAAGGAGTGCGTGCGGAATTACATGGAGGGATAGACAGACTAATGAGGAAGTAAGAAGGAGGTGTGGTGTGGAGGTAGATGTGCTGGAAAGTGTGAAAAGGAACAACTTGAGATGGTTCGGCCATATGGAACGTATGGAAAGCGAGAGAATGACTAAGAGGGTGTACGAGAGCGAGGTGGAGGGACAGAGGGGGAGAGGTAGACCGAATATGAGGTGGAAGGATGGAGTGAGGAACTACATGAATGAAGGCGGTGCTGGTTGGGGGGAGGGGCGTCGACTGACTGGGGACAGAGGTGCATGGGGGCGGTTCGTTCGTGGCCACCCCTTCGGGGATCACGGCGTCAGGCAATAGATAGATAGATAGAAAAGACCTTAGAGTTACATATTGCGAATCAAAGTAAAACAAACCCGAAAGAATTCTATAGTTATATCAGAAAGAAAAAAGTAGTTACTTCAACTGTTGGACCGTTAGTCGATGAAAATGGAGAATACACCAAAGACGAAGAACAAATGAGTAATGCCCTCAATACCTTCTTTGCATCAGTTTTTACAACAGAAGACCTCAGTGATATCCCTACACCATCGCCGATTCAGATTGATAATTCAGATGTTTTAACCCGTACAGCCCCAGCGACGCGCCTGGCGCGTCGGCGATGTATGTAACGCACAGCCCCAGAGACGCGCCTGGCGCGTCACCCTAATTGCCCCTAATTGCGCCGACCGTAACCTCAGGTGTAGCCACGCAAGAGGGCTCAGATTTGTATGGGAACTGTGTACGTATCCCACGCAACCGTGCCGATGGTTGAAAACTCTCAAAGTCCACGTGCGTGCGCGTGAGCGCGCAATAACCTGTTTTTTTGGGGTAATTGCCTTCAATTTTTTACTCTTGTAAAATACGTTTTCGGGGGCTCTGTAGGACCATTCTTTAAGCTTTTTGAGCGGTTTTTCGTGGTTTTTCCTTCATTCCTAACCCATTCGCTATTGTTTCTGGAATAAAACCATTTTTTGAAAACCGGCCGGGTTCTGGTGAACAAACATTACAAAACTAGCCGGGGCTGGACGGGTTAAGCAATATCACCGTTACAGAGAGAGAAGTATTGAATTGTTTAGATAAACTCAAGGTAAATAAAACACCTGGACCTGATACAATCTCCCCTAGAGTTCTAAAGGAAGCTAAGGATGAGCTCTCTAAACCACTGACAATACTATTCAATAAATCCTTGCAGTCTGGAACTATGCCCGATCAGTGGAAGCTAGCCAACGTAACACCCATATTCAAAAAAGGCAGCAAATCCCTATCCAGTAACTATCGTCCAATTAGCTTAACCTCAGTTGTATGTAAAATGCTAGAAACGGTCATACGAGACAGACTCGTAAATCACTTAGAGGAAAATAACATACTTAAAGATACTCAACACGGCATTCGTAAAAAACGTTCCTGTTTAACAAACCTCTTAGACTTCTTCCACGATATCCTCAACCTCTACGATGAGAGTAAAGCTGTAGATATTATATACCTTGATTTTCAAAAGGCCTTTGACAAAGTTCCCCACAAACGTTTACTGCTAAAACTAAAAGCGCATGGAATACAAGACGGTGTGTTGAAATGGATAGAAAATTGGCTCAGCGACAGAAAGCAAAGAGTAGTCATAAACGGTAAGGCATCAAAATGGACCAATGTAAGTAGCGGGGTACCCCAGGGATCGGTACTAGGACCAATTCTCTTCCTAATTTACATCAACGACATAGATGAGGGTCTCACCTGTACAATCTCAAAATTTGCTGACGATACAAAAATTGCAAATAGCGTACTCTCAAAAGAACAAGTTGACGATATGCAACACAATCTAGATAAATTGTCATGTTGGGCCCAAATTTGGCAAATGAGTTTCAATGCGGATAAATGTAAAGTACTACATATCGGATACCTAAATGAGAAAGCAAACTATTCGATGAATGGCACTCAGCTTAAGAATGTAAACAGAGAAACCGATCTGGGAGTAACAATATCGAGTAACCTAAAACCGAGTCAACAATGTTCAGAAGTTGTTAAGAAGGCAAACAAAATAATTGGCTTTATTGGCAGGTCATTTGAGCATAAATCCAAAGAAGTTATCCTAACCTTTTACAATTCCTTAGTCCGCCCTCTTCTGGAATACTGCGTTCAATCCTGGTGCCCTTATTACCAAAAAGATATAAACAAGCTAGAACGAGTTCAACGTAGAGTTACCAAAATGATACCTAGCCTAAAGAACAAACCATACGAAGAGCGTCTTAGAGAATTAAATCTATTTCCTTTAACCCAGCGCAGATTAAGAGGCGACTTAATTCAAGTGTTCAAAATCATCAAAGGCATCGACAATATGACCTGGAGTAAGTACTTCACTATCGACCAATCTAATTACACGCGGGGAAACGGTTGCAAAATTATTGGTAAATCTTTTAACTCGCACGAATCTAAGAATTTCTTCTTCAATTGAGTTGTCAACTTGTGGAATGGGCTTCCCCGAAACGTTATAGACTGCATCACCGTTGATTCATTTAAACTCCGCCTAGACAAATATCTCGCATCAAACCCGCGACTGACTGCGTTTGTAAATGAATAACTTTATTTTATCCCCCCTCAGTTACTAACCCATCTGTCCCCTACTAACTTCCTAATCCTGCCACGGACATTAGTTCCAGGGCAGTAATTCCCTTTCCAATGTTCCCTTACCCACTCTAAACCACTGTTTGGACACTTGATCCTCAGTGTTTTGGAGGACAAGCAACCTAGAAGGGTCACTAGATCTGTTGTTGCTTGATTTCCTTTGTACTCCTTTGTACTTTGTACTCCATTGTACATAAAACACACCCTTACTAACACATTACCACACATCCACACCCACCCACTCACATAAAACACACCCTTACTAACACATTACCACACATACACACCCACCCACTCACATAAAACACATCCTTACTAACACATTACCACACATCCACACCCACCCACTCACATAAGTAGGCTCCTGACCTTTGACCAGTGAGGACGTACCCAGTGACCGCTCGTGACATACCTGTTTATCCCCTAGTGAGGTGAACATTCCTAGTGATGGCTTGTGCTGATGAGATTGTCACCTCTTCCCATGTTCTCCAGCTTTGTCTTGCTTTGCAAGAGAGGCTGGAGAATGTTGAGCTCGAGGTCCAATCTCTCAAGGACGAGAACTTAGCATTGAAGATGGCATTTGAGGAAAACAAAAATGCCACTGGTGTAGGAAACCCGGACTCTTCCTGGAAGGTGGCATCTTCAAGAGGAATGAAATTAACCTTCCAGAAGCAGTATGTGACTGTTAAAAACAAGTATAGCGCCCTGGATGACGAGTGTGATGGCAGTGAAGGGGGAAAGGAGGAAGGAGATGACCCGTCTTACAGCTGGGCAGTGAGAGGGGAGGGGAGGAAATCTGCAGCTACTTCTGCTGCTACTACTTCTGCTACAGGCCGTCAACAGAAAACAGCTAAGTCTATTTTAATTGTAGGGGATTCAATGGTTAAATACCTTGGTAGGGCTACTAACACACATGTTGGTAAAGTTGTCTGTCTGCCTGGTGCCGGAGTCGAGAAGGTGGCAGAAAAGCTAGATGGTGTCATGGAAGCGAGTGGAGAGGACCCCATCATCTTCCTCAACGCAGGGAGCAACGACATTTGGAAATGCAGGACTGAGGAGTTGCTCACCACGTACCAGGAAATGTTGGAGAGGATCAAGGAGAAGGGTGGAGTTCCTGTGGTACACAGTATCCTACCAAGAAGATGGGTAAGGAAGGAATGGTCCTCCAGGGCTATTGGTGTAAACAGCAGGCTGGAGAAGTATTGCAAGGCAAATACTATTCCATTCCTGGATAACTGGACCCTCTTCTACGGTAAGGATGAACTGTATGCCCAGGATGGAGTACATCTCTCTCGACTAGGAGTTTCGACCTTAGCCAGCTCACTCGACAAGTTTGTTGCGGGGTTTTATTAATAAACCATAGGTGTGTAAGTAAAATAGAATCCCAGCCACATGAAATTGATAGTAATAACGAACATTCTGATAGCGTAGCTTTTCCGTCTAGGTCCAGTAGTTCAACAGGTAAAAATAAATTAGTTAAAAACAATAGAAAAATAGTTGCAAATACAAGTAATAGTTTGAGGGTTTATTATACAAATTGCAGGAGTTTATGTAACAAAATGAACGAACTTAGAGCACTGGTTAGCAAAGAAAATATAGACATAATAGCGCTAACTGAAACATGGATTAATACAGAAACCAGGCATTTGTTTAGCAGAGTTTGATATACCGGGATATAGTTTGTTTAAATATGACCGAACAAGTAGGAGGGGCGGCGGTATAGCAGTGTTTGTCAGGAGTTCATTAAAAAGCTGTACTAAATCAGGTATTAGAGTAAATAATGAAAATGAAAGTGTTTGGGTAGAAGTTAACGAAGGTAGTGAGACTTTAGTTATTGGAGTTATGTATAGACCGCCAAATATGAGTAGAAATGACGGAACATCATTATGGGAGGAAATTAAAATAGCATCAAGGCTTAGCAACGTGTGCATTATGGGGGATTTTAATTTCCCTAATATAGATTGGCAGCAACAAATAGGAGACTCTGATTCAAAGGAGTTTATTGAGGTAGTACAAGATAGTTTTTTATCTCAATTCATAGATACGCCGACTAGAGGTGAAAATATTCTCGATTTAGTTTTCAGTAACAATGAACATATGATAAATAGTGTAGAAATCGGGGACCACCTAGGAAATAGTGATCACAATTCTGTGTATTTTAATATACAATGGAAAGGTAATATCAGAGAGAATACAACATTAATACCTGACTTCAGAAAAGCCAATTATGGTGGGTTAAGAAGAGCCCTATTAGCGGACCCTATGGTCAAAAAATTAAGTCGATCCAGGTGTCCAAATGAGTGTACCCCTTCTCAGGCACCTGTCATCTTAAGTCAGGAAGAGACATCAACCTTGGTAGATACATACGATAATTTTATCGAGTTAGTAATCAATGCACAAAATAAATATATCCCCAAAAGAAAATTTAGATCAACACAGAACCAACCCAAATGGATGAATAATAGACTATTAGATCTTCTAGGACAAAAGAGAGGAATATATAGAACATTAGGAAAGGCGAAATTCACCTACTTGCTTACTATCAGAATCTATCAAGACAGGTAAAAAAGGATATTAGGAAAGAAAAAAGAAATTATGAAATTAAGGTTGCCAATGACTCAAAAAATAATCCTAAAGCTTTTTACCAACTATATAAATCCAAGGTTAGAGATGTAATTGGTCCCCTTAAAACTTCGATAGGAGAAATGACAGAAAATGATTTAGAAATGTGCAGTACATTAAATAGTCAATTTCTTTCCGTTTTCACTAATGAAAATTTGGCACAGTTTCCAGAAGTCCGTAAGGTATATAGCGATAGTATACAAAATAGGTTAAGTACGGTTACTATAAGTAGAAATGACGTGCTTAAGGAAATTGACAGACTGAAACCTCATAAATCGCCTGGTCCTGATGAGGTATATGCTAGAGCATTAAAAGAATGTAGGGATGAGTTAAGTTACCCATTAACATTTCTATTTAACAAGTCATTAGAGACAGGTATAGTTCCATAAGCTTGGAAGCTTGCAAACGTAGTTCCGATCTTCAAAAAAGGTGACAAATCAATAGCATCCAATTACCGTTCCATTAGTCAATCATAGGAAAGCTACTAGAGTCAATTATTGCTAGTAAACTTAGAAACCACTTAGATACATTTAATATAATAAATTCTTCTCAGCATGGATTCACTCAGGGACGTTCTTGCCTTACTAATTTGCTTAGTTTTTTCTCAGAGGTATATGAAGCAGTAGATAATGACAAGTCATATGATATAATATATTTAGATTTCAGTAAAGCTTTCGACAGAGTCCCCCATGAGAGATTGATGAGAAAGGTTGAGGCACATGGAATAGGTGGTGCGTTGTTGGGATGGATTAGGTCATGGCTAATTGGTAGGAAGCAGAGAGTCAGCATAAATGGTACGAAGTCAGAATGGGGAGCAGTCAAAAGTGGTGTCCCCCAGGGATCTGTATTAGGTCCTCTGTTGTTTGTTATATACATAAATTACATTGATTTAGGTATAACTAGTAGGATAAGTAAATTTGCAGACGATATCAAAATGGGGAGAAAAATTTATTCAGATAGCGATATAGAGTGCCTCCAAAGGGATCTAGATACCTTACACGAATGGTCAGTAAATTGGCAGATGAAGTTTAACATTGACAAATGCAAGGTATTAAAGATAGGGAAGATGCATACAAATGTTAAATATAAACTAGCTAATATGGAATTAGAAAACTCAAATTGTGAGAAATTTCTAGGTGTGTTTGTTAGCAATGATTTGAAGCCTAGCAAACAGTGTATAAGCGTTCGAAACAAGGCAAACAGGATTCTCGGGTTCATCTCTAGGAGTGTGGGTAACAGAACTGCTGATGTTATCTTAAAACTTTACTTGTCATTAGTGAGATCCCATATGGATTATGCTGTTCAATTTTGGTGTCCTTATTACAGAATGTACATAGATTCATTGGAGAGAGTACAACGTAGAATGAAAAAAATTATCCATAATATTAGAAATCTTCCGTATAAACAAAGATTGAAAAAATTAGGCTTACATTCGTTAGAGAGACGCAGAGTTAGAGGGGACATGATAGTGGTATTCAAGTGGGTTAGTGGGATTAATAAAGGGGGACATGCAAAATGTACTAAAGCTCAGTGATAGCGAAAGAACTCTTACAAATGGTTTCAAATTAGATAAATTTCGTTTCAAGAAAGATATAGGCAAATATTGGTTTGGTAACAGAGTTGTAGATAGGTGGAATAGGCTACTAAGTGCTATAGTGGGATCAAGAACGATAGGGAGCTTTAAGATACAATTAGATAGGCATATGGACGAGATGGGTTGGGTGTGAGGGTGATCTGTCAGGTGTGGCCCAGGTGTGGGGATCTGCAGATCCCCGTTTTTCTGACCTCTGACCGTTTCGGTGAGGTAAGTCTTAATGGTGTTTTTAAGATGGGCTTATAATTAGGGTTGGGTGTGACAGGGATCTGCCTTGTATAGGCCAATCGGCTTTCTGCAGACTCCCATTTTCATATGTTCTTATGTTCTTATGTTCTTGTTCTTCCATTTCTGCAATTGAGCCATCATAATACACGTGACGTGGGCTACATCATCCTCATACAAATGACTAATGATTTTAAGTCCTAGTTTCGCACATACCTCCAGGGTGGAGGTTGAGATACATGTTGAGGGAATACACAAGAATATAATAAATAATGCATACTTACATTCTCAATCAGTCTTTATAAGTAGCTTATCTTCTTGCCTTGTTTCCGGATGGTTCGGAACCTCTTTCTGTATTTATCTGGTTGGGTGTGAATGGGATCTGCCTCGTGTGGGATGGTCGGTTCTATGCAGATTTCCGAGTTCTTATTTTCTTATGTTTATCCGTATTTTTCTATATCTATCTTCATCTATCTGTCTATCTATATATGTTTATCTCTTTAACTATCTAAACTGTAACATATTATCTATATATATACCTTTACAAATGTGAAATGACACATTGACATACTGCGTATAATGGAGCCGATAAAGCTTCCACACTAATGCATGAATTATTCAGTGCTGCAGTGTCTTCATAATATTATGCTTCCTTTCATTTAATTTACACTATCTTTGGCTCAGTGAATTCATCTTATTAGGAATATCCCTCACTGTCAAGATATTAAAAACAATTATCTCTCATAATTATGATATCCTTTAATATTATTAGTATTTAGTTGTTAAGATTAACGAGATAATGATATGTGGTGAGGCGCGTGATTACTAAGATATAAGATTTCACGCCTGTGATTTTACAAACATATTGATATATTATGACGTATTTTACAAACATATTGATATATGACGTATTTTACAAACATATTGATATATGACGTATTTTACAAACATATTGATATATGACATTGTATTTTACAAACATATTGATATATGACGTATTTTACAACATATTGATAAATGACATTGTATTTTTACAAACATATTGATATATGACATTGTATTTTACAAACATATTGATATATGACGTATTTTACAAACATATTGATATATGACATTGTATTTTACAAACATATTGATATATGACATTGTATTTTACAAACATATTGATATATGACGTATTTTACAAACATATTGATAATTATATGACATTGTATTTTACAAACATATTGATATATGACATTGTATTTTACAAACATATTGATATATGACATTGTATTTTACAAACATATTGATATATGACATTGTATTTTAACATAAGAACATAAGAACATAAGAAAATGGGAGTCTGCAGAAAGCCGATTGGCCTAAGCAAGGCAGATCCCTGTACCACACAACCCCAATTCAATTACAAAGCCCAATTATAGGCTCAACATTCTAATACCCTGAGGATCATCTTGCCAAAACGGTTAGAGATTAACGCAGGCTTATGGGGGTCTGCAGAGCTCTGAATTGGCCCAACCCGGCTGATCCCCCTTCACACCCAACCCTTCTCGTCCATATGCTTATCCAATTTTATCTTAGAGCTCCCTACCGTTTTAGATCCCACTATAGCACTTGGTAGTCCATTCCACCATCTACAACTCTGTTACCAAACCAATATTTGCCTATATCTTTTCTGAAACGAGATTTATCTAATTTGAAACCATGGGTACAAGTTCTTTCGCTATCACTGAGCTTTAGTACATTTGTAATGTCCCCTTTGTTAATCCCACTAACCCACTTGAACACCTCTATCATATCCCCTCTAACTCTGCGTCTCTCTAACGAATGTAAACCTAATTTCTTTTAACCTTTCTTCATACGGAAGATTTCTAATATTATGGATCATTTTTGTCATTCTACGCTGTACTCTCTCCAATGAATCTATGTCCATTCTGTAATAAGGACACCAACATTGGACAGCATAATCCATATGGGGTCTCACTAATGACAAGTAAAGTTTTAAGATAACATCAGCAGTTCTGTTACTCACACTCCTAGAGATGAACCCGAGAATCCTGTTTGCCTTATTACGAACGCTTATACACTGTTTTCTAGGCTTCAAATTATTGCTAACAAACACACCTAGATCTTTCTCGCAGTCTGAATTTTCTAATTCTAAATTAGCTAGTTTATATTTAACATTTGTTTGCATCTTCCCCTATCTTTATTACCTTGCATTTGTCAATGTTAAACTTCATCTGCCAATTTACTGACCATTCATGTAAGGTATCTAGATCCCTTTGGAGGCACTCTATATCGCTATCTGAATCAATTGATCTCCCCATTTTAGTATCGTCTACGAATTTACTTATCCTACTAGTTATACCTAAATCTAGGTAATTTATGTATATAAGAAACAACAGGGACCTAATACCGATCCCTGGGGGACACCACTTTTGACTGCTCCCCACTCTGGCTTGG
>JBAKBP010029649.1:0-7500 GCA_037953745.1 Lithodes maja
GTGTAGATGGATGGTGGTGATGATAGTGTAGAAAGGTGGTGTAGAAAAATGGTGTAAATCGAATTAAGATTGATGTTGTACATGGAATGGTGGGGACGGTGTACTGGTGTAGAATATGTTGTAGATGGAATATTGGTAGTGGTGCTGGCGTACTGGTGTAGATAGAACGGTAGTGGTGATGCTGGTTTTCTGGTGTAGACGAATGGTGGTGATGATGATGTACTGGTGTAGGAAGATGGTGTACAAAGAGTACAAATGGAATGGTGGTGATAGTATACTGGTGTAAATAAATGTTGGTGATGGGTTGAGGTGGTGATGGTGTAGATGAGTTGATGGTGGTGATGATGGTGTACTTGTGTAGAAACATGGCATAAATGGAATAATGGTGATGGTGTTCAGGTGTAGATGGAATGTTAGTGCTGGCATACTGGTGTAGGAAGATGGTATATTCGGAATGGTGGTAATGGTATACTGTTGCAGAACAATGGTGTAGATGGAATGTTGGTGGTGGTAATGGTGTAGAGAGATGGTGTAGATGGAATGGTGGTGGTGGTGATGCTGGTGTACTGGTGAAGATAGAATAGTGGTGGTGGTGGGTTGGTGGCGCTGTACTGGTGTAGGAAGATGGTGGTGATGGTGTACTAGTGCACAAAGATGGTATAGATGGAATGGTGGGGTGGTAATTGTTGATGTACACTAAACTAAAGCTTCCCTGGAATTTTCTAAATGATCTTGGATTTACTCAAATATTCTTATTATGTTTATCATAAGAGAAGAACATTAAAATTGTCATCACCAAAGAGCAATTTTCGTGACATTTAGTTACAGATGACTAAACTACGCTATCACTGCTTAACCCCTTCAGCACGATGACGTAATTTTCATCCTATTCTCAAGGGGTTAATATCAATAGTTTGATTTCAAAATTGACTATATATTTCATTAATAACACTCAGTTTCAGCTCCGTATCCTAGATAGAGACATGCCAATTTATCGCCCCATGCAGATGAACAGCATAGAGTGTATGCATTGTGGACAGCCCATTCAATAGTGCAATACCTGAATGTTTGTCCTATAGTGTACTGGGAATGGTGGTGAGGATGTAGTGGTGGAGAGTGAATGGTGGTGATGTGTGTGGTGGTGTAGATCAGGTGGTGGTGACAGTTCTAATGGACGCTGGTGGTGATGTCTCTGAGAATGTTTAGATGGAATGGTGGTGATGGTATTGTTTGTGGTGATAGTGTTGTGGTGTAAAGGGATTGGTGATGGCTCTGTGGTGATGTAGATGAGATGGTGTTTAAGGTATATATTAGTGGTGGTGATAGTTGTGTGGTGTCAAGAGAATAGTGGTGATGGTGTATCGGTGGTGGCAATTGACTGGTGCAATTGATTATAATTAAATACTATTTATCAAAAGCCTAAGGGGAAGAAAAATCCATATATACAGTATATGGCTGGAGGAGAAAGAATAAAGGGATCTAAATATATGGGTAAGATCGATGAAATATGGCCTTATTAATATGACTTGAAAGGATATGGCTGTACAAGGGAAAAGCAATAAAATGTAATACTAATTTGGTGGTATGAATGGAATGGTGGTGGTGGTGTGGTGATGGTGTAGTGGTGGTGATAGTGTGGTGATGTAGAGAGAATGGTGGTGCTGGTGATGGTGGTGGTGGTGATGTAGAGGGAATGGTGGTGGTGATAGTGTGGTGATGTAGAGAGAATGGTGGTGCTGGTGATGGTGGTGATAGTTTGGTGAGGTAAAGGGAATAGTGGTGATGGTGTGGTAATGGTGTATTGATGGTGGTGATAGTGTGATAATGTTGAACTAATTATTATTGTTATCCTATGACAGCCTCCTGGGTGACCTGGATGTGTGAGAGTTTGTGTTTTTTATCTGTGTTTATTTTTTGTTTTATGTTGTTTTTGTGTTTTCCCTGTTCTTGCTCTGTCTTGAGTCGGCTACCCCCAAAATGGGGATTGGGCCTGAGCATATAGATAGATAGATAGATAGATGACAGCCTCGCATATAACCTTCTATTTATTATAAAATCAACAAGAGTGATAATATTTATCTTGGCCCACTGAGGACACCAAGGGGGCACCGAGTCTAAAGCATATCTAAACGTGCGTCCGACTTAATGGGATCTAAACTTAAATCGAGAGAAATCCGTGTATGTGTGGTGTGTGTGTATATGTGGTGTGTGTGTGTGTGTGTTAACCCCTTCAGGATACAGGGGCCGGGTTTCTTCTTATAATCTTGCTATCTTTAAGTGATTTTTATGCAGTATAGGTAAGATATCGTGACCTCAGTTCTCTGTAACTCAAAAAGGGCTAGAGCAAACGGGATGTAGATTTCCACACCTATTCCCTGGCTGACTCTTCCCAAATGGTAGAAATAGTAGCTCGATTACTCTAGTCCTTATCAAGTTATGAGAGGTCTGGGGTCGGGATTTCTGGCCTACCTATAAAGAACAGGGTATAGTACTGTATATTATGTAATAATAATAATAATAATAATAATAATAATAATAATAATAATAATAATAATAATAACACTTTGTAATGCCTGTTTGTATCTATTAATTTTAGTCTTCATGTTTAGCTTCCATATAATTCCATAAAGAGTAACTCCATGGGATGAATTGGAAGTATCTGTGATATTTTTCTCTCTCTCTCTCTCTCTCTCTCTCTCTCTCTCTCTCTCTCTCTCTCTCTCTCTCGGCCGTCCAATCTCCTCCTCATGATATTATGTGTCCTCGGAGATGACTTATTCTCTCTCTCTCTTTCTCTCTCTCTCTCTCTCTGCCGTTCAATCTCCTCCTCATGATAGTAAAACAAAGCCGAAAGAATTCTATAGTTATATCAGAAAGAACAAAGTAGTTACTTCAACTGTTGGACCGTTAGTCGATGAAAATGGAGAATACACCAAAGACGAAGTACAAATGAGTAATGCCCTCAATAGCTTCTTTGCATCAGTTTTTACAACCGAAGACCTCAGTGATATCCCTACACCATCGCCGATTCAGATTGATAATTCAGATGTTCTAAGCAATATCACCGTTACAGAGAGAAGTATTGAATTGTTTAGATAAACTCAAGGTAAATAAAACGCCTGGACCTGATACAATCTCGCCTAGAGTTCTAAAGGAAGCTAAGGATGAGCTCTCCAAACCACTGACATTGCTATTCAATGAATCCTTCCAGTCTGGGACTATGCCTGATCAGTGGAAGCTAGCCCACGTAACACCGATATTCAAAAAAGGCAGCAAATCCCTACCCAGTAGCTATCGTCCAATTAGCTTAACCTCAATTGTATGTAAAATGCTAGAAACGGTCATAAGAGACAGACTCGTAAATCACTTAGAGACAAATAACTTACTTAAAGATACTCAACATGGCTTTCGTAAAAAACGTTCCTGTTTAACAAACCTCTTAGACTTCTTCCACGATACCCTCAACCTCTACGATGAGAGTAAAGCTGTAGAAATTATATACCTTGATTTTCAAAAGGCCTTTGACAAAGTTCCCCACAAACGTTTACTGCTAAAACTAAAAGCGCATGGAATACAAGACGGTGTGTTGAAATGGATAGAAAATTGGCTCAGCGACAAAAAGCAAAGAGTAGTCATAAACGGTAAGGCATCTAAATGGACCAATGTAAGTAGCGGGGTACCCCAGGGATCGGTACTAGGACCAATTCTCTTTCTAATTTACATCAACGACATAGATGAGGGTCTCACCTGTACAATCTCAAAATTTGCTGACGATACAAAAATTGCAAATAGCGTACTCTCGAAAGAACAAGTTGACGATATGCAACACAATCTAGATAAATTGTCATGTTGGGCCCAAATTTGGCAAATGAGTTTCAATGCGGATAAATGTAAAGTACTACATATCGGATACCTAAATGAGAAAGCAAACTATTCGATGAATGGCACTCGGCTTAAGAATGTAAACAGAGAAACCGATCTGGGAGTAACAATATCGAGTAACCTAAAACCGAGTCAACAATGTTCAGAAGTTGTTAAGAAGGCAAACAAAATAATTGGCTTTATAGGCAGGTCATTTGAGCATAAATCCAAAGAAGTTATCCTAACCCTTTACAATTCCTTAGTCCACCCTCTTCTGGAATACTGCGTTCAATCCTGGTGCCCTTATTACCAAAAAGATATAAACAAGCTAGACCGAGTTCAACGTAGAGTTACCAAAATGATACCTAGCCTAAAGAACAAACCGTACGAAGAGCGTCTTAGAGAATTAAATCTATTTCCTTTAACCCAGCGCAGATTAAGAGGTGACTTAATTCAAGTGTTCAAAATCATCAAAGGCATCGACAATATGAACTGTAGTAAGTACTTCACTATCGACCAATCTAATTACACGTGGGGAAACGGTTGCAAAATTATTGGTAAATCTTTTAACTCACACGAATCTAAGAATTTCTTCTTCAATCGAGTTGTCAACTTGTGGAATGGGCTTCCCCGAGACGTTATAGACTGCAGCACCGTTGATTCATTTAAACTCCGCTTAGACAAATATATCGCATCAAACCCGCGACTGACTGCGTTTGTAAATTAATAACTTTATTTTATCCCCCTCTCAGTTACTAACCCATCTGTCCCCTACTAACTTCCTAATCCTGCCACGGACATTAGTTCCAGGGCAGTAGTTCCCTTTCCAATGTTCCCTTACCCACTCTAAACCACTGTTTGGACACTTGATCCTCAGTGTTTTGGAGGACAAGCAGCCTAGAAGGGTCACTAGATCTGTTGTTGCTTGATTTCCTTTGTACTCATGATATTATGTGTCCTCGGAGATGACTTATTCTCTCTCTCTCTCTCTTTCTCTTTTTTTCTCTCTCTCTCTCTCTCTCTCATTCAGTATTACCTCACTCCACTCTACCAGTAGTATTCAGGCCAAAATTAGGTTGGGATCTCTCCAGGTTTGGTTCAGAAAAAGCGAGAGAGAGAGAGAGAGAGAGAAAGTGAGTGTTACTCAGTTACTTGTTCGTCAAGGGGAATCCACGCAATGCGAGCTAAGCTCATTATTATCGCGCCTCCTTAACTGGGAATGTATTGCGTGAAATGCATGTTAAGTGTTTTATGTACTGTTGGAATGGCTGTGGATGTGTGTGTAGTCTGTATTTTTTAGCCAATTGGCGACATCGGAAACGAAGGCTTAGGGTGGATCTGTATGGTACCATTCTCACTATAGACGGTACCGTCTCGCCCGAAGGCTTAGGTAGCCATCAGCTTAGGTGAACCATATGATACCCATCTCGCCTTGTACCATTGTTGCCAACCCCAGATGGGACGTCACAACTTCGTCCACTTATTCCAGGTACCTATTTACAGCTAGGTGAACTGAGGCTAACACATGAAAGGAGACAAGCCCAATTTGTCTCCGCCCGGCCGGGGATTGAACCCCCGACCCCTCGTGTGTGAGACGAGAGCTCTACCTACTAGGCTACGGGCTGTGTGTGTGTGTGTGTGTGTGTGTGTGTGTGTGTGTGAGTGTGTATTTATGTATGAATAGGGAGGTGTGGTGGAGTGGTTCATGCCACTGGACTGGTAATCAAATGGTTCCGGGTTCGAATCCCGATGTATCGATGTGAAAATATTATTGGGATGGAATTTGTGCTGTACCCATTACGACAATGCCCACCGAAATCCTCATTGTTCCCTGATTAAATAGCAATGTATGAATATTCCCATATTCAAAATATGCTACAGGGGGGCAATGCTTAGTGAGTTCATTGCTCAATAGGTGGCGTTCTGAGAGTGAGGGTCCGACTCTAGGGAGTGAGACAGTGAAGCACTGGGACGAAGCAGCTCCAGAGATGGGGCTGCTTTGAGCCATGGGTGGGCAACTTGGCTCTGTGCATCTTGCGAAGGCAAGATAGCTGGGGCTGGTTGTATCTCAAAGTGCTTCACATGTCACTCCCTAAACTGGAACGAGACCTCACGTTGATTGTACGGTTGAATGTTCTGGCCCTCAGCCTATGCCCGAGAGGGTACTAGTAGTTGGAATATAGACAAAACAAATAAAAATAAAATTACAGCTACTGACAAATGGTCGTGAGTTCCTGCAATTTTCTTTAGCAGATATATCCAATTTGATTGATGTTCAGAGTAAATTAGTTATATATTAATATATACATGATCGATATTTATGTATTAATATATAGTTCATTTGTCGGAATATCAATGTAAATGGATATATTTACATAAAGCAAATCCCAACAGATCACGAACATTTTCAGTAGCTTTACATACATACATGTACTAAAACACACACACACACACACACAGACTCTCTCTTTATATATCTATCTCTCTCTCCCTCGCTTTTTCTTAACCAAACCTGTAATTGAATTGAATTTAAATCTCACTGTTCTACACACAAACACACACACACACACACACACACACACACACACACTTTACTTTAACATGCTTTTCGCCCATTCCCTTAACCTTTGGGGTCAACTGAATCTCTTGCACCAAACACATTCAACACATTACTTTTATGTTGTGCCTTTCCCAGCAAATCCACTCCCACAGCTCTCAGTCAGATTGAAAAAAAAATAATATAGCAGCGTAGGTGTTTCAGAGGTTCAAAGAGTCTATTCAGAGGACATAAATAAAGTGAGAAGCATCGAGGGGAGAGAGGTAAATATGGACACAAACACGAGATGCAGAGGTGGTTATAATTGCACTCTCTCTCTCTCTCTCTCTCTCTCTCTCTCTCTCTCTCTCTCTCTCGTTCCACAGTGATCTTTCCAAGGCCTACTGTTGTTTATCACAATATTAAAGACATCGAAGATACTGACCATATGAATGTAATCACCAAATGTGCAGATGACATCATACTTGGAATAGGTGTGAGCATTCCTAAAGGACTTGAACAATTTACTTTGGTTGGGAGAGAGTTATCATGACCAGGATTCGAACCCACTCACTCCAGGTGTATTTGGGAGAGTTGGGCACCGTAACCACTCGACCATGCGAGGTCAAATCATTGAAGTATTTCAAATAGTAATTAGTAATTGGGTTTGACAATGTGGATTAAAACAAGGTGTCTAGTCTCAATGTGAATGCAACATGTAACCATGTCTGGAAGTTAGAGTTAAGGTGGGTGACCTGCTTTTTGTTATTTCTGTCCTTTTCTCTCTTTCTCTGGCTTGTATCCATTCGGCCCCATTCAGCCAACTATTTTAAGACGTTTATCCCCATCTAGGTGTCGATTTCTTCCTGGCGAGCGATAGCGAGCCAGCATTATATGAAGAAATCCGGCTTCGCCGGAGACATTTTTCTATCGAAAAATGTACAAATTTAGCCTGCTGTCAAACAAAAATAAAAAATATGCTGGGTCACTATCGCTCACCAGTAAAACATTGACACCTGGATAGGGATAAACGTCTTAAAACAGTAGGCTGAATGGGGCCAAATGGATACAAGCCAGAGAAAGATAGAAAAGGACAGAACAAA
>JBAKBP010029649.1:12500-20000 GCA_037953745.1 Lithodes maja
AACGTTTTAAATTCTAAATAATAATGGGGCTAACCATGAGGAAGTAAGCCTGTGTAACTAGAATAAACACCTGTAACTAGAATAAACACCTGTAACTAGAATAAACACCTGTAGATTAGAATAAACACCTGTAACTAGAATAAACACCTGTAGATTAGAATAAACACCTGTAACTAGAATAAACACCTGTAGATTAGAATAAACACCTGTAACTAGAATAAACACCTGTAGATTAGAATAAACACCTGTAGACTAGAATAAACACCTGTAACTAGAATAAACACCTGTAGATTAGAATAAACACCTGTAGATTAGAATAAACACCTGTAGACTAGAATAAACACCTGTAACTAGAATAAACACCTGTAGATTAGAATAAACACCTGTAACTAGAATAAACACCTGTAGATTAGAATAAACACCTGTAACTAGAATAAACACCTGTAGATTAGAATAAACACCTGTAGACTAGAATAAACACCTGTAACTAGAATAAACACCTGTAGATTAGAATAAACACCTGTAACTAGAATAAACACCTGTAGATTAGAATAAACACCTGTAGACTAGAATAAACACCTGTAACTAGAATAAACACCTGTAACTAGAATAAACACCTGTAGATTAGAATAAACACCTGTAACTAGAATACACACCTGTAGACTAGAATAAACATCTGTAATTAGAATAAACACCTGTAGACTAGAATAAACACCTGTAACTAGAATAAACACCTGTAGATTAGAATAAACACCTGTAGACTAGAATAAACACCTGTAACTAGAATAAACACCTGTAACTAGAATAAACACCTGTAACTAGAATAAACACCTGTAATTAGAATAAACACCTGTAACTAGAATAAACACCTGTAACTAGAATAAACACCTGTAACTAGAATAAACACCTGTAGATTAGAATAAACACCTGTAACTAGAATAAACACTTGTAACTAGAATAAACACCTGTACCTAGAATAAACACCTGTAACTAGAATAAACACCTGTAACTAGAATAAACACCTGTAACTAGAATAAACACCTGTAACTAGAATAAACACCTGTAACTAGAATAAACACCTGTAACTAGAATAAACACCTGTAGATTAGAATAAACACCTGTAACTGGAATAAACACCTGCAACTAGAATAAACACCTGTAACTAGAATAAACACCAGTAACTAGAATAAACACCTGTAGATTAAAATAAACACCTGTAACTAGAATAAACACCTGTAACTAGAATAAACACCTGTAACTAGAATAAACACCTGTAGACTAGAATAAACACCTGTAACTAGAATAAACACCTGTAACTAGAATAAACACCTGTAGATTAGAATAAACACCTGTAACTAGAAAGAACACCTGCGTCAAACACTCAAAAGTCATATGGGACAGCAGCTATTTCCAGGCCCCTCTCTTTTATGTTTTCACCAGGGAAGCTTTTAATATCTCTCCCAGTCTTCATTCATAGTGCTGCTGGAATAGATAATGGGGAGTTGGATTTAGATAGTAGTACAAAGGAAATCAAGCAACAACATATCTAGTGACCCCTCTAGGCTGCTTGTCCTCCAAAACACTGAGGATCAATTGTCCAAACAGTGGTTTAGAGAGGGTAAGGACAAATTGGAAAGGGAACTACTGCCCTGGAACTAATGTTCCTGGCAGGATTAGGAAGTTAGTAGGGGACAGATGAGTTAGTAACATAACAGTTATGTAATTAGATTGGTTGATAGTGAAGTACTTACTACAGTTCATATTGTCGATGCCTTTGATGATTTTGAACACTTGAATTAAGTTGCCTCTTAATCTGCGCTGGGTTGAAGGAAATAGATTTAATTCTTCAAGACGCTCCTTGTATGGTTTGTTCTTTAAGCTAGGTATCATTTTGGTAACTCTACGTTGAACTCGTTCTAGCTTGTCTATATCTTTTTGATAATAAGGGCACCAGAATTGAACGCAGTATTCCAGAAGAGGGCGGACTAAGGAATTGTAAAGGGTTAGGATAACGTCTTTGTATTTATGCTCAAATGACCTGCCTATAAAGCCAATTATTTTGTTTGCCTTCTTAACAACTTCTGAACATTGTTGGCTGGGTTTTAGGTTACTCGATATTGTTAGTCCCAGATCGGTTTCTCTGTTTACATTCTTAAGCTGAGTGCCATTCATCGAATAGTTTGCTTTCTCATTTAGGTATCCGATATGTAGTACGGTACTTTACATTTATCCGCATTGAAACTCATTTGCCAAATTTGGGCCCAACATGGCAACTTATCTAGATTGTGTTGCATATTGTCAACTTGTTCTTTTAAGAGTACGCTATTTGCAATTTGTGATATCGTCAACAAACTTTGAGATTGTACAGGTGCGATATTTGAGATTGTACAGGTGCGATATTTGAAATAGCTGCTGAGTTGGTTGTACCTATTTAACTGATCTACCTTGACTTAAGCTGTCAGGGTTAAGGGGAGATTTCCACTTGAGGGACTGTTTTCTTGACTCCTTTCTCCCTCATGCTTAGCCCCACTGTTTTTAAGATTTTAAGATGTTCGCCCCATTAGCTTGGTGATTTAGAGAACTTTCGCCCCATTTCTGTCAATTTGACGATCTTTCGTGCCATTTAGGTGTCGATTTTTTCCAGGCGAGCGATAGCGAGCCTGTAATTTAAGAGGAATCGGCCTTAGGCCGGGACATTTTTCTACCGAAAAATGTACAAATTTGTCTTGAAAGGGGGTCAAGAGGGTGTAATTTTAAACTTGATGGAGGTCCAGGGAATAAACTAAAAACCTCCCCTTAGTGATGTGCTCTTGATTGCTTAGCAGTTGCAAGGTTTATACAAGGTTTATACATTACAATAAAATACAGTACATTTTTAATTGTGAAAGACTAGTTTTTGATATGACGTGGAGCTGATACAGTAATGTGTGTCATGAATCTATTTTAAATGACAACTTTTAAAGCCTACAATGGAAAAAGGCTGAATCGTAAGCATTGTTCTCAAACATTACATACATTTACAGAAATTAGAGCATTTACCAGTGCATTGCGGGCAAATCTATTAAAGGGAGGTTTTTAGTTGATTCCCTATATTTCCATCAAACTTAAAATTACTCCCCCTAGACTCCCTTTCAAGATAATTTGTACATTTTTCGGTAGAAAAATGTACCGGCCGAAGGCCGGTTCCCCTTAAATTACAGGCTCGCTATCGCTCGCCAGGAAAAAATTCGACACCTAAATGGCACGAATGGTCTTAAAATTGACAGAAATGGGGCGAGGGTTCTTAAAATCGCCAAACTAATGGGGCGAACGTCTTAAAATCTCAAAAGCAATGGGGCTAAACATGAGGGAGAAAGGGGTCCAGAAAAAAATCCTCCAGGTGGAAATCTCCCTTAAATGGGGATGGTTCAATTTTTGGTCGATTATTTGGTATATTTTTAATTTTTTTCAGTTTCCTTAATTAAACATTCATTAGATCCCCCTTCTAGATAAATCTGTACATTTTTCGGTAGAAAAATGTCCCGGCCGAATTACAAGCTCACTATCGTTGGCACGAAAGGTCTAAATATTGACCCCCCCCCCCAAAAAAAATGGGGGCGAAAGGTCTTAAAATCGACAAACTAATGGGGCAAACATCTGAAAATATGAAAACTAACGGGGCTAAACACGAGGGAAAAAGGGGACCAGAAAAACGACCCATCTCCCCTTAATATGACTACCGGGATATGGATAAACACGAGTATTTTATTTATGTATTTTAGTTCATTAGGGGGGGGTCACCGTTTTTTTTTTTTTTTAGCTTTCTCTCCTTTTCTCTGGCTTGTATCCATTCGGCCCCATTCAGTCAACTGTGTTAAGACGTTTATCCTCATCCAGGTGTCGATTTCTTCCTGGGGAGCGATAGCGAGCCAGCATTGTATGGAGAAATCCGGCTTCGCCGGAGAAATTTTTCTATCGAAAAATGTACAAATTTAGCTTGCTGTCAAAACAAAAAATATATATATGCTGGCTCGCTACCGCTCGCCAGGAAAATATTGATATCTGGATGGGGGTAAACGTCTTAAAACAGTAGGCTGAATGGGGCCGAATGGATACAAGCCAGGGAAAGAGAGAAAAGGAGAGAAAGCTTAAAAAAAAAAAAAAAAAACTTAACCCTATCTTATCGTCTTATGGGTCATTATGAGGTATTTTTACTTAGTATTAAGGGGAGATATCCACTTGAGGGACTTTTTTCTGGACCCCTTTCTCTCTCATGTCTAGCCCCATTGCTTTTGAGATTTTAAGATGTTTGCCCCATTAGTTTGGCGATTTTAAGAAGTTTCACCCCATTTATGTCACTTTTAAGACCTTTCCTCCCATATAGGTGTCGATTTTTTCCTGGCGAGCGATAGCGAGCCTGTAATTTAAGAGGAACCGGCCTTCGGCCGGGACATTTTTCTACCGAAAAATGTACAAATTTATCTTGAAAAGGGGTCAAGGGGGTGTAATTTCAAGCTTGATGGAGGTCTAGGGAACACACTAAAAACCTCCCCTTAAGGATCTTGCTTGTTTTTATCATTTTTCGATGAATTATAAATTGTAGTTTCTCCCTTAGGCTAACAACAAAACCTTCCCAAACTATCTTGCCACTAAAACAGGCCCACTCTCACCCCCTTCAACCTAAAACAGGCCCACTCTCACCCCCTTCAACCTAAAACAGGCCCACTCTCACCCCCTTCAACCTAAAACAGGCCCACTCTCACCCCCTTCAACCTAAAAAAGGCCCACTCTCACCTCCTTCAACCTAAAACAGGCCCACTCTCACCCCCTTCAACCTAAAACAGGCCCACTCTCACCCCCTTCAACCTAAAACAGGCCCACTCTCACCTCCTTCAACCTAAAACAGGCCCACTCTCACCCCCTTCAACCTAAAACAGGCCCACTCTCACCCCCTTCAACCTAAAACAGGCCCACTCTCACCCCCTTCAACCTAAAACAGGCCCCCACTCTCTCACCCCCTTCAACCTAAAACAGGCCCCCACTCTCTCACCCCCTTCAACCTAAAACAGCCCACTCTCACCCCTTCAACCTAAAACAGGCCCACTCTCACCCCCTTCAACCTAAAACAGGCCCCCACTCTCTCACCCCCTTCAACCTAAATTTGTACATGTTTCGATATAAAAATGTCCCGGCCGAATTTACCGATTTCTTCTACATTACAGGCTCCCTAATATCGCTTGCCCAGATAAACAGACACCTGAATGGGGTGAAGCGTTACTATATCGCCAAACTAATGGGGTGAAGCGTCTAATTATCGCCGAACTAATGGGATGAGGCGTCTAATTATCGCCAAGCTAATGGGGCGAAACGTCTTAAAATCTACAAACTAATGGAGCAGAACAGGAGAGAGCCAAAAAGCCCCCCCCCCTCAGCCCAGACAGTGTTAACCCCGTCTGTACCGACGACGTCTTTTGTAATATTCGACGATTGTATGCAGTTTAAAATGGGTCTCCAGCAATGAACAGGCTTCGAACTATCTCACTTAAGGGGAGATATCGACTTGAGGGATTTTTTTCTTGACCCCTTTCTCCCTCATGTTTAGCTTCATTGCTTTTGTAATTTTAAGACGTTCGCCCCATTATTTTGGCGATTTTAAGAACTTTCGCCCCATTTCCGTCAATTTTAAGACCTTTCGTGCAATTTAGGTGTCGATTTTATCCTGGCGAGCGATAGCGAGCCTGTAATTTAAGAGGAACCGGCTTTCAGCCGGGACATTTTTCTACCGAAAAATGTACAAATTTATCTTAAAAGGGGCTCAAGGGGGTGTAATCTTAAGCTTGATGGATATCTATATCTAGGGACCAAACTAAAAACCTCCCCTTAACCCTTTATACTGCCACAGATCCTTGTTAATAATGATGATTCACTTTTTGGGCGATTTTTGCATGTATTCATTATTTTCGTAGTTTCCTCCCTAGACGTCCATCAAATAATAATAATAAAAAAAAAACATCCATTAGATCCCCCTTCTAGATTAATTTGTACATTTTTCGGCAGAAGAATGTCCTGACCGAAGGCCGGTTCTTCCAACATTACAGGCTCACTATCGTTCGCCAGGGAAAAAATCGAAAGCTAAATAGCACGAAAGGTCTAAATATTGACGAAGAAATGGGGCGAAAGGTCTTATAATCAACTAAATAATGGGGCAAACATCTCAGCATCTGAACACTAATGGGGCTAAACATAAGGGAGAAAGTGGTCCAGAAAACCGGCCCATCCCCCCTTGAAATGGGTCTCCAGCAATGAACAGGCTTCGAACTATCTCACTTACCCCTCTTTACTGCCACAGATGGGCCGTTTTTCTAGACCACTTTCTCCCTCATGTTTAGCCCCATTAGTTTTCAGATGTTAAGATGTTTGCCCCATTAGTTAGTCGATTTTAAGATCTTTCGACCCATTTCTTCGTCAATATTTAGAACTTTCGTGCTATTTAGGTGTCGATTTTTTCCCTGGCGAACGCTAGTGAGCCTGTAATGTTGGAAGAACCGGTGTTCGGCCGAGATCATTTTCTACCGAAAAATGTACAAATTAATCTGAGTGTGTTTTTTTTTTTTTTTTTTAATTTGATGGAGGTCTATAAATAGGGAGGAAACTAGAAAATAACGAATACATGCAAAAATCGCCCAAAAAGTGAAAGGGGAGGTTTTTAGTTAGTTCGCTAGACCTCCATCAAGCTTAACCATTACAGCCCCTAGACCCCTCTTTCAAGATAAATTTGTACATTTTTCGGTAGAAAAATGTCCCGGCCGAAGGCCGATTCCTCCTAAATTACAGGCTCGCTATCGCTCGCCAGGAAAAAATCGACAACTAAATGGCACGAAGTCTTAAAATTGACAGAAATGGGGCAAAAGTTCTTAAAATCGCCAAAATAATGGGGCGAACGTCTTAAGATATCAAGAGCAATGGGGCTAACCATGAGGGAGAAAGGGGTGAAGAAAAATATCCCTCAAGTGGAAATCTCCCCTTAAGCTGCACAAAGTCGTCTAAACATAGCTAGGATAGAATGAAAAAAGACGTCGCCGGTACTGAAGGGGTTAATATATAGTGGAGTGACTATACCGGAATAGCCTGGGGGAGTTGCTTTGTTAATGAGGCTGTAAATAGAACAATAGACGGGCTATACTGGGTGCTGCTCTCTCTCTCTCTCTCTCTCTCTCTCTATGATGCTGTAAATATGACAATAGAGGGGCTATACTGGGTGCTGCTCTCTCTCTCTCTCTCTCTCTATGATGCTGTAAATATGACAATAGAGGGGCTATACTGGGCGCTGCTCTCTCTCTCTCTCTCTCTCTCTATGATGCTGTAAATATGACAATAGAGGGGCTATACTGGGCGCTGCTCTCTCTCTCTCTCTCTCTCTATGATGCTGTAAATATGACAATAGAGGGGCTATACTGGGTGCTGCTCTCTCTCTCTCTCTCTCTCTCTATGATGCTGTAAATAGAACAATAGACGGGCTAT
>JBAKBP010029649.1:25000-26837 GCA_037953745.1 Lithodes maja
ATTGTTGTTAGGTTAATTGTTGTTAGGTTAATTGTTGTTAGGTTAATTGTTGTTAGGTTCATTGTTGTTAGGTTAATTGTTGTTAGGTTCATTGTGGTTAGGTTAATTGTTGTTAGGTTAATTGTTGTTAGGTTAATTGTTGTTAGAGGCTCTTTTGAAACTGAATAAAAGCGTCTAAGAGTAGCCAGAATAAAGTTAATAAAAGGACGGCGCGGTAATGAAGGGGTGAACAACAACAACAACAACAACATCATAATGCCCACCCAGACCACCCCTTTCAAGTTATTTAAGGGGAGATTTCCACTGGAGGGCCTTTTTTCTTGACCCCTTTCTCCCTCATGTCTAGTAGCCCCATTGCTTTTGAGATTTTAAGACGTTTGCCCCATTAGTTTGGTGATTTTTAAGAATTTCCGCCCCATTCTGTCAATTTTAAGACCTTTCGTGCCATTTAGGTGTCGATTTTATCCTGGCGAGCGATAGCGAGCCTGTCATTTAAGAGTAATCGGCCTACGGCCGGGAAATTTTTCTACCGAAAAAATGTACAAATTTATCTTGAAAGGGGGTCAAGGGGGTGAAATTTTAAGATTGCTGGAGGAGTAGGAAACAAACTAGAAACCTCCCCTTAAATTAGTACATTTTGGGGGTAAACAAAAATGTCATGGCCGAAGACCGATTTCTTCTTAGTTATTGGCTGGCTATCGCTCGGCCAGAAAAACAATCGACACCTGAATGGGGTGAAGCGTGTTATTATCGCCAAACTAATGGGGTGAAACGTTGTAAAATCTCCAAATTAATGGAGTGAAACAGGGATATTCCAAAAACCCTCCCTCGAACATAATAGGATTAAGGGAGTTTATACACTCTCATAACTTTTGTTTTGCTTGGACAACCCCCCCCCCCCCCCCCCCCCCCCCCGGTAACTTCGGGAATCTGCGATAGGGCCGGATTACCAGCATATTTATTATCCCTTCCCGTACCAGCGACGTCTGTTATACTTTTGTCTAGTTATATTGATTTATATTTAGGCTCTGTCTCGAGTCGGCCACCCCCATACAAAAAAAAAATATGAAAACTGGGGAAGGTGCCAGAGTATATACATACATACATATTTAGACGATTTTGTGCAGCTTAAGAAGGATCTGTGGCAGTTAAGAGGATTGATTGAGATAGTTCGAAGCTTTATAATGGTTAGACACCCACCCTGAACTGAAGAACATCGATTAGTAGTAGCCATAATCAAATGAAAAGGATGTCGACGGTACAGAAGGGGTTATGGCCCATGATTTACAAGGAACAGTTACGGTGGCCAAGATTCCCGCTATTGTTACGATCGATGGTAGATAAATAAACAGAAAAAGTGACGGTATTTTTTTTTTTATCTTTCTTTGGTGTATGTGTGAGTGTGTGTGTGTGACTGTATGTATGTATGTGTGTGTGTGTGTGTGTGTGTGTGGCAGTATAAACGAGACAGGATAATGTGTGAGTGTGTATGTGTGAGTGTGTGTGTGTGACTGTATGTATGTATGTGTGTGTGTGTGAGTGTGTGTGTGTGGCAGTATAAACGAGACAGGATAAACACAAGGTAAGGGATACAGGATTAACTGAACAAAAAATATCACGGCAGGATAACGAAAGGAGGGTAAATACAGGATGAACTAGATTATTTGTATACATACTGTAAGATAGATAGATAGATAGATAGACAGACAGATAGATAGGTAGATATATATACAGATAGATAGATAGATAAATAGATAAATAGATAGATAAATAGATAGATAGATAGATAGATAGGACAGACAGATAGGTAGATACAGATAAATAGATAGATAGACAT
>JBAKBP010029650.1:0-7500 GCA_037953745.1 Lithodes maja
GTGCCATCGAGAACATATGGTATATCAGGGGCCGTTGTCATCACCTTGATGGAGCCCTACTTGGACAGGGGCCACATACTGTACCTGGACAACTGGTACACCAGCCCCTCCCTTGCCAAGTTTTTGTATAGCCGCACAACAGGCGTGTGTGGCACCGTCAGGAGGAACAGAATATTCATGCCCAATCTACCACCCAGGCGGGAAAAGGGCTCCATCATCTACCTGCAGGCCAATAATGTCCTCCTGTTATCCTGGATGGATAACCGGGACGTCAACGTCCTCACAACAGTCCACCAACCAATCTTCCAAAACAGCCGACGACGTGACCGAGCAACAAGGGAAATAATCCGGAAGCCTGAGGCAATCTGTGATTATAATATCAACATGCGGCTGGTTGACAAGTCCGATGCTGTCATCGCTTCGTGTGAATGTGCGAGGAAGACTATGAGGCGGTACAAAAAATTGTTCTTCCATCTCCTAGACATCACCCTGTACAACTGCCACATTCTCCACCATGCAATTACTGGCAAGCGAGAGACAATGGAGGACTTCTACATCGAGTTGAACAGAGAGATGTTGCATACATACATGACTCAACCCCGCAACCCGCAACCACCAGCACATCGTCAGCCAGCAGCAGAAGGGATTGCCAGACTCACTGAACGCCATTTCCCCACGTATGTGCCAGCCACTCAAGCCCAGGTAAGACCCCGCAGGCGGTGTCATGTGTGTCGCAACACGACACGAAGGAGCCCTATGCGTGTTGACACCAGCAATTTCTGCAGGCAGTGTAATGTTGCCCTGTGTCACCCGGACTGCTTCATCCAGTACCACACCCTTGAACACTTCTAAGTGTATAAAAAAGACTTCGAAAAAAGACGCTAAACCAAGTGTAAATAATAACTGTATAAAGTGATAAACTATAACTTCATAATAACAGTGAGATACATTTTACTTGTGCAAACTAACAAAAATACAATGTGAAAGCCAATATTTCTAACTAAAAAGTGCCTACAAATGATATAATATCAGTATACTATACGGTAAACTATTCTATATAATAAAGTGACAGTGTGGCAGTGTCAGACAACAAAAGTGAAAGTGCTGGACTAATGTACAGTTAGACAGAGAGCGCGGGAGTGAGAACTGTCACCTGGTGTCCGTCTGTCTGTATGTAGGGTGGGAGTCGTTGCCACGAGTGAACACTTACATTACTTGCATATGTGCACTTATTACACTTGAACTTTACTTATTATGACATTATTGATACATACGTGGTATAATATGAACTATAAAGGCACACAAGATAATCGGGTGGTATGCAAATGCCCAAACACCCAAAAACTCGACTCATCGTACATCTGGCTGCCGGGCTCCTCAGCCTGCCCGCGCGGGCGGGATATATGAACCGGGCCAAACTGCAGCTGTCATCTCAGGACCCCCCACCCCCTTAGGACCCCTAAAAATCATAGGTAAGCAAAACAAAAAATTGTTTTCTTATTTTCTTTTTATTCTTAGTTAGAAAAAAAACATAAAAAAATGTCAAAATCGCTTGGGATTGGGGTGAACAAAATATTAAAACTAGCTGGGGCTCAGCGGGTTAATTAGCAGAATGACTGGGAAAATTAGTTCACTCTTGGTTAGAGAGTTGGACAGAATCGGGGTGAGAATGTGTTGAAAGACGAGGTATGTACTGAGAAAGCTCTGATGATCATTGATTATTGTAATAGCAGTAGAAGAGTGAGAGAGATGCAACATTGCGGTGTGATGAGAGAGATTGTAGGGAAATAATTGTAAGAGGAGGTGAGTTCATGAGACAAAATAGCTTATGACTCTACCCTTCTGATAATTGGGGTATGGCTTGAATCTCTCCACACATGCGAACAATACACGATACACGGGTGCACACAGCACCTGTACAGAGCAAGAAGCTGTGCGGGGTGCAGAACCCAAGGAGATGGTTGAGCACACCTAGCTTCTGGGACGCTGCTTTTGCAAGAATTATAATATAATCTTTCCAAGAAACTTCAGAAGAAAAAGAAACACCAAGAATATTGAGAAAAGATGACGGGTTGATTTGTGTATTGTTAAAGAGTAAGCGATAGTCTTGTGGAAGATTGTGTCGGGCACATAGAAGGAGAAATTGGGTCTTGGAGGCATTAAAGGTAACAAGATTATCTCTTCCCCAATCGGAAATAGTTGATGGATCAGGCGATAGGTGTGCTATGTCCTCATCACGTGAGTTTTCGAGTGACTACATGGTGGGTCGTAGTGGAAAACTTGTTGAATAATGTAAGGTAGAGTCGTCAGCATATGAGTTAATAGGGCTAGAGGTACAGTCGAGAAGATCATTGATGAATATTAGGTAGAGAACTGGAACAGAACCCTGAGGAACACCGAAGTTGATTGGTTAAGGGAGCCCACCTCGCTTTTTTTCTCCCTCTCTCTCTTTGGCTTGTATCCATTCGGCCCCATTCAGCCTACTGTTTTAAGACGTTTACCCCCATCCAGGTGTCAATATGTTCCTGGCGAGTGGTAGCAAGACAGCATATATATATATAGATTTTTGTTTTGACAGGAAGCTACATTTGTAAATTTTTCAATATAAAAATGTTTCCGGCAAAGCCGGATTTCTCCATACAATACTGGCTCACTAACTCTCGCCAGGAAGAAATTGATACCTGGATGGGGATAAACGCCTTAAAACCTTTGGTTGAATGAGGACGAATGGATACAAGCCAGAGAAAGAGAGAAAAGGAGAGAAATAAATAAAAAAAGCCGGTGACCCCCCTTAAGGAAGTAAGCGATGGCCATCCACAACTGCAGCTATGGAACGGCCATAAAGGATAATAGAAACAACGGCACAGATAGAGCGGTAGAAACAGAAGGAAGGAAGTTTGGAGATTAGAGATTTGTGCCAGACTCGATAGAAGGCTTTTGATAAATCCAGCGCAATATTATTAACACCTTAAGAGTGGGTGGTGGAATATATTTCACTGTGCCGCCCAGCGGGTTTTTTTTTTACCATAAATGGGGTTGTTTCCGTGCTCTTTCTCATGCATAAACAAGACCCAGAGCGTAATACAAGTATGTATCACTGAAAGGGCGTAAATTGAGCTTTCCAATGACACCCGAACCATCCTTCTACGATCACTGGTTGTCTTGCAACGATCGTGCAACCGAAGGGCAAAATCGCTAAAATACGGTAATTTCTTTATATAATTACGTATGTAGCGAGGGAGTGAGGGTGGATGTAAGTGGAGTACATCTCAGTCGGTCCACGGCGGCCGTGGCGAGCGGTCATGAGGTAACCCAGGCTCCTCCCGTCGCTCGTCTCTCTCTCTCAGAGCCAATATTGCGCCAAAATTGCACACGGACTTAAGTCGGGCCCCGCCACATAGTCCAAATTTTTCGATACGGACTTAAGTCCTGCCCCGATAGACAAGGGTTAAGGGGGGTCACTGCCTTTTTTTATCTTTTTCTCCTGTTCTCTCTTTCCCTGGCTGGTATCAATTCGGCCCCATTCAGCCAACTGTTTTAAGACCGTTATCCCCATCCAGGTGTCGATTTCTTCCTGGCGAGCGTTAGCGAGCCAGCATTGTATGGAGAAATCCGGCTTCGCCGGAGACATTTTTCTATCGAAAAAAGTACAAATTTAGTTTGCTGTCAAAACAAAAATATATATATGCTGGCTCGCTGCCGCTCGCCAGGAAAATATTGACACCTGGATGGGGGTAAATTTCTTAAAACAGTAGGCTGAATGGGGCCGAATGGATACAAGCCAAAGAGAGAGGGAGAGAAAGAGAGGTGGGCTCTCTTAAACTAATTGTACAGTATGTGTATGGTATCATTTGTTTGAGTTATCCGTTTCATTTAAGGTCATTGCACACTGACACGAAAGCCTCTCCAGGCGAGTTCCTGACCCGAAATTTCAGCCTGATACGGCGAATTGGCAACATAATCGTGGATATTGGGAATTAGCCGTGGGTGACTCTCACGGTCCAAGTGACATATCGGGGGTTGATACGAGATTTTAAGCCGTTCAAAAGTTCATTGGAATCCCCCGGCAACTGTAAAAAATCGTCTGAGTCTGGTCTCCATCACGAGCTCGCCGTATCAAAGACGTGTGGTCCGTATCAAAGCCGTATGGCCCGTATCAGCGTCGTCTGGTGCGTAAGCCTGCCGTGCGGACCGTATCTCTTCCGTGCGAAAAATTGGCAACGATCGAGTTGGAAAAAAAAACAAAAAACGCGCGTCTAGCCTCAATCCGGTTGCACGTCTCACGCCGTCGATACGGCGTCGATACGATTCTTCTGAGTTGTATCGCAGTCTTTTGGGTCGTATCTTTTCCGTGGACTAGCCGTTTACCCTTCGCACGACTTTTCCTATCTTCTTTGTAGCATTCATTCCTCCACCGTATAGGCATCGCTAGAGTCTTATCAAGTTGTGCGGAAGAGATACGGTAGAGATACGGTAGAAATACGAGTCTAACGATGCCAGCCATTTTCGCCCCAATCTCTAGTAAATTCGGCAAGACACAGGATTTGTATGTGTCGTGGGTGTTCGTGCCAGTCTTGAAGGGGCTGTTGTGTCAGTGTGCAACGACCTTTATGAGAGAGAGAAAGAGAGAGAGAGAGAGAGAGAGAGAGAGAGACAATGCAGTTGACCCAGGCTTTTAAATAATGTATAGCAAGTATTATTATTATTATCATTATTATCATTATTTTTATTATTATGCGACGTTGTAATTTAACGTGCTTCATAGTGATTGCGTTTTCCACCTAAGAAAACTACGTCAATCTACAACTCTCTCACTGGGAGATAACGAACTTCACTTTTATAATTTCACAACAATGATAATCAATGGACACAAAATACACAGTCAAGTTTCACAAGTTTTATTTCCTTAATAGCTAGGGTACAATTCAGTAGGGAATGGAACAATATATGGATCGGTCCTTATATATATTGATAAAGGTGCGTCCACACTGGAAACAAAATATGTTGGCAACACAAAATACAACATAGTATGCAACAACCTGTTAAGTTGTTAAAGATATAGTGTTGTAGACATGTTGGTACTACATATTAGTTTCAACATGTCTGCCACACTGTATCATTAACCCTTAACTGTCGGCGCACAACATAAGTCGAGTTAAATAAAGCTGGACTATGTGGCGGCGCTCGACATAGGTCGTGTGGCAATTTCAGCACGTAATGTTGCTGAGAGAGAGAGACAAGTGGTGGCAGGAGAGTAGCGAGCGTATGACTGCTCCAGACCACCGTGGCGAACCTACTGACACGAATCCCACCTCCTCCCTCCCTCTCTCACTCGCTATATACGGAATTGTATGGGGAAAGTGCCTAATTACATGCTTTTTGCACTCGCGTTGCACGGTTGTTGCAAGAAAACTAGCCATCATAAAAGGATCGTTATGGTGTCATTCGAAAGCTCTGTTTATGCCCTTTCAGGGATAGATACTTGTTTTACGTTCTGGGTCTTATTTAGGCATGAAAATGATCACGTAAACAGCCCTATTTTGGCTAAAAACACCCCGCTGGGCAGTACATATAAATAAACCGCCTAGGCCGCTAATAAGGTGTTAACAACTTAATACTTTGTTGCCTACTATGTTGTATGTCGTGTTGCCAACATGTTTTGTTTCCAGTGTGGACGCACCGTGCGTAAGGCTGACAATCAATCATAGAATAAGTTAAAAAAATATTATATGCTCACTAGAATAATAGTAATACTAGTTGAAACATATAAATACAATAAAGTTACTAATAGAACATATAAATAAACAAGATGTTACTATAAGAACAAATACATAATCATACATAGAGATGTTAAGTCTCAAATACAATAAATAGTGTCTTGATAGAAAACGAGATGTGAGGTAAGATTCCGCATGGAGTAAATATTAGTTACTGCGATAAGACACACGCGGCACTGAAAGTATGTAAGATAAGACACTATTTGATTCCTGAATAAACAATAAGTTAATTCAACTTAGACAGGAGATTAAACTCAAATAACTCAAAGAGTAATAATTATGAATATAAATTCATGAACGGGTTAAAGATGGAATTTAGTCATGTATGCGTGACTAAGATTTCTAGTCGGATGATAAGTTAATGCGACTTGAATAACATAGAGTTCAAGTAACTCAAATAATACACAAAATAAATTAGACTTCATATTGTGTGATAAAAATAATAGTCAAATTAAGAGTCTGATTGAGAAAACACTCTGTGAACAACTCATCTATGATTTACGTACCCAAATGATGATATTACATAAAACAAGATCTGAATAAGTGTTCACTGGTTTTGACGTGTAAATATGCATGTATTTATTCCTGGAAAAACATATGTATATCTCTCCATAAAGAATATAGGAGCCTATATTCGAAGAAGTATATATATCTTTATCCCACAAATAGAGGTGTATAATGTTCTCTCTAAATCGAGCGAGGGGTAACTAGGAGAAGTGAAGAATAGATAATCTTCAATATTTACGTTAACGTGAACCTTAAGATATCAAGTTAACCGTAGTTGAAATCATCGTTACCATTACTGAACAAAGAGCACTTAAAGGTTTTGAAGAAGGATAGAAGCCTGGTAGAGAGTCTGGCGACCACGTGGTCACTGCGGTAGTTGTCCTTCGGTTGATCACAGGGCCTCGACGAGAGTTTCACACACTCAAGGAAAATCCCGATCCTTCTCTTTTTCTTCTTAGTCACGTTTATGCACTTGTTTTGTTCTTAAGTTGAACGAACTGGCGTGTTCAGCAAGGATAGAAGTTATTCCTGTAGCTCAAGGATGTTTCAGATTTACGCGTCCTTCCTGGGGGAAGAAGTGCACTCCTGTAACATTACCCTGACTTTGCCTACCTTTCCCTTGGTTCGGGCAGGTAGTAACCCTTTTTGTGATGGGATTAAGTGGTTTGTTTCTCGGGGTAGTAGGGGCATGGTAGAAAGAGTTTTTTTAATCATTGTGAAGTTTGTAGTTGCATTAAAATTATGGGAAAGATGCTTCTTGAGCTGGGAGGAAATTCTAGATTTATTGTTAATAGGCTTAACCTCAGGCACGGCCTGTTGAGGCGCGTAATAGGGAATTACTGTTTGGGGAATGCTTAGGGAATTTGAAGGTTGTATGGTGGTGGTTAGTGAGGAAGGTAGGTAAGGGACTTTTGCTTGTTGGCTAGCATGGCTAATTGAATTTGGAATATGATTACAAGCCTCGATGGGGGTATTGAGGGAGTTGGTGAGGAACTTGCATAAACAGTTCCTCGCTGTAATTTAGCACTGGGTTGGATAGGTCTTGGTCGAAAGTTGGAGGAACGTTTTCTAGTTTGCTCTTCACTCGGTGTCGTTGAGGTTGGGCCTGGGTGGTGGAGGGCTTGGTTTTTAGCGGCTGACTTCTTATGCTAGCAATACGTCATGAGTCGAGTGAGTTGCTAACTGAAGACGGCAGCAGGTGTTTGGCTGGCTTTCG
>JBAKBP010029650.1:10000-26836 GCA_037953745.1 Lithodes maja
TTTCTGTCAATTGGAGATTATTAGCAAGTTGTTGTTCATACAAGTTTTTAATATTATGGCTTTGGACTCAACAACTAGACTGAATATAAATGAGCTTAAGGGAACCAACCAGCTTTTTTTTTTTTTCATTCTGGGTAGTAGCCATTCGACCCCATTCAGCCTACTGTTTTAAGACGTTTATTCTCATCCAGGTGTAGATTCTGTTTTAGACAGCTGTCTTAATTTGTACATTTTTAGGTAGAAAAATTTCCCCGGTGAAGCCGGATTTCTCATACAATGAAAAACATTGATACCTGAATGGGGAGAAACGTCTTTGGTAACCCTGCACCGTCTGAGAGAGGGAACATAGGAGAGGCTTATGGTTGCCCTCTTGGGGGGTTTATGCTGAGAGCTTATATTTTTCAGGGTTTCTTCTCTCTTGCCATATTTTTGGCTTTTGGCTCTTTCCACCTGTCGACATATACACGATGATACTTGTAAGGTTTGTTGTTATGGCTGTGCTGAAGAAAGAACAGTTGGTAGCATGACCAATATGGTTTTAGTGCCTCGATTTTTTTGATTTTCTTTTGTTACCCCGGCCCTTCCTCATGTTTATCCACAATAGTTTTAAGATTGTAATGCTCGTCCTATTAGTCTGGCTATATTAATACCTTTTTACCCCATTTATTTGCCATTATTAAGACCTTTCGTGCCATTTTGGTGATGATTTTTTCTTGGCGAGCGATAGCGAACATGCAATTTAGGGGAAACCAGCCTTAGCTGGATCATTTTTCTACCGACAAATGTAATAGCTTTATGGACGAAACTAAAAGAATAATAAAATGTAGATAAATTAATATAGAAATTAATAAAACAAAATCGTTGAATGCATTGAAGAAGAAAATATAGCTCAGATATTATTTGGCTATACTTCAAAGACAGTTTAAATGTAGAAACAAGGAGATAACATTAACTAACAAAAAGGAAAGATACACAATTCCCATGAAAAAAACAAAAAAAATACATTCAGCTAACAGTATTTGTTTTCTCTCTCGCCTTCTTTCTCTGAGTTGTAGCCTATCCATTCAGCCCCATTCAACCTACTGTTTAAAGACGTTTATCCCTATCCAGTTGTCGATTCTTTCCTGGCGAGCAGTAGCGAGGCAGCATATTTTGTATATATATTTTTGACAGCTGGCTAAATTTTTAAATTTTTTGATGGAAAAATTTCTCCGGAGAAGCCGGATTTCTCCAAACAATGCTGGGTCGCTAACGCTCGCCAGAAAAAAATCAACACCAGAATGGGGATAAACGTCTTAAAACAGTAGGCTGAATGGGGCCGATTGAATACAAGCCAAAGAAAGGGAGAAAGGTAGAGAACAAAGGCAGGTCACCCCCCTTAATCATAGAGGAGGGAGGGATAATGAACATAAACTATATACCAGAAGTAAACACAGAGTACAAGAAACAAGTTGGAAATGCGAATGTGAGTATTTTGGTGACCGGACAACTCAACCAGTAGACCATTTCAACCAGTAGCTCTCAACCAGTACCAAATCAACCAATACAGTTTGGTTTGGCTAGGTTAGTACTATATTTTGGCACTGTTTTTTTTTTTTTTTTTTTTTTCTATGTGAATGAGGGAGACAAAAGGCATAACTGCCTGCAGCGAGTGCCTCCCCCAGATTTCAAAGAGTAACAGAGCCGAAATCAAGGGACGTTCGAGCTAAAATTGTGTGGTTGGTCTTGGTTAATATGGCACTGGTTGAGAGCTACTGGTTGAAATGGTCTACTGGTTGAGATGTCCGTTAACCGAACATTTGATAGTACATCATATATGATAAACTGTTAGCTAGAAAAGCATAATTAAGATGCGTTTTGACAGTATATTTTATCTACCATTAGTTGTTTTTGTACGGCTTAGGAAGGATCTACTGACATCAACAGAGTAAATACTGTCTCAGTTAACCCTCTCACTTCCATATACCTGTTCCAATCTGAATAAAATCGCCTAATTATAGCCAGTATAAGCTGTCAAAGCGTGTCAACATCATCAAGGGGTTAAGAGAAAAGAACTTAAGGAGGTAGTGTTCGCTTTTTCTGGACCCCTTCTCCCTCGTGTTTAGCATATTAGTTTTGAGGTTTTACGACGTTCGGTCCGTTAGTTTGGTGATTTTGATATCCTTCGCCTCATTTTGTTGTCAATATTAAGGCCTTTTATGCCCTTTAGGTGTCGATTTTTTCCTGGCGAGCGAAAGCGAGCCTCTAATTTTAGTAGGAACCGGCCTTCGGCCGGGAAATTTGTCTATCGAAAAATGTACACATTTATCCTGAAAGGGGTTCTAGGGGGTGTATTTTTAAGGTTGATGGAGGTCTAGAGGATACTAAAATATATATTAATAGATAAATATATCGACCAAAAACCAAGCAGTACCCCCTTAACCATTACTGCAGGAAGACAAGCACGTTGATGATTTACACAGGCAGTCCGGAATAGAAGGAAATTGATGAGTACAGTGAAGGAAAGGTTGGAAATTCAATATAAAAATAATAATAGTTCACAATAAGATTAGACAGAAAATTAACCCGTTCAGTACCAGGGACGTAATTTCTATCAGATTCTGGCAACTATTAGACGATTTTATGCAGCTTAGAAAGGACCTCTAGCAATAATAATGCTTCACTATCTCTCAACCGACCCTTTTAACTACCACAGATCCTTTCTAAGATGCATTATATCGTCAACATATAGCTTGAATAAAATATAGCACACGTCGCTGGTTCCTCTCTCTCGCCGGCTTTAACACCGCCAACAGCTCCGCATCGCCACTGAGAAAACTCGATCCTAATTTGAGTATTTCATATCCCAATTCCCTTTATTCATTGCATGAACAGTAGTTAAGTGCTTGTTTAACCTCCACATAGTTCTGTAGTTGCCGTGCATGTTATTTTATTGCTTTTTTGACTGATAAACATTGTTGTTTACATTTGTTATCCTAGCTTGTAGCAGACGACGCACGCGCACCTCTAATTGACCTAGCTTTGTATTTTCTTATTAACTCTAGTAGTTATCGTATTCAGTATCCTACTGTATCTATATATATCTGTAATTTTAGTTGTTGCTTGCATGATCTTGTAGTAACCTTTGACTGATAACTTTGTTTATCTAAATATAATCCTGCTTGACTAGCCTACAGTGACACCAGCGCCATCTGTTGATACAGTATATTAACCCCTTGTGTGCAGTTACACTTTATTTTTATATAATCTCTATTTGGTGAATTGTATATTTAGTTACATATTCTATTATATATATATATTTGTTTACCTTTTTTAGGTAGGTTATCACCCCTGGTAGCCTACTTCTGCATATTTCGTACTTTTTTGTTTTTGGTTATTTTTGTTTTCGGTTAGTCTAGGCTATCATCCCTGGTGGCCTATTTCTGCGTACGGTACTTCAATTTTTAAATTTTCAGTTAGGCTATCACCGCTGGTGGCCTATTTCTGCGTACCGGTATTTCATAATTTTTGTTTTCGGTTATTTTTGTTTTCGGTTAGTCTAGGCCATCATCCCTGGTGGACTATTTCTGCGTACTTCAATTTTTAAATTTTCAGTTAGGCTATCACCGCTGGTGGCCTATTTCTGCGTACCGGTATTTCATAATTTTTGTTTTCGGTTATTTTTGTTTTCGGTTAGTCTAGGCTATCACCGCTGGTGGCCTATTTCTGCGTACCGGTATTTCATAATTTTTGTTTTCGGTTATTTTTGTTTTCGGTTAGTCTAGGCTATCATCCCTGGTGGCCTATTTCTGCGTACTTCAATTTTTAAATTTTCAGTTAGGCTATCACCGCTGGCGGCCTATTTCTGCGTACCAGTATTTCATAATTTTTGTTTTCGGTCAGGATAGGCTATAACCCCTGGTGGCCTATTTCTGTCTAAATAACATAAAATTGTTTTCGGTTCGGCTATCACTGCGTATTCAAATTTAATTTTGTTTTGTTTTAATTTTCGGTTAGGCTATCACCGCTGATAACCTATTTGTGTGTTATTCAACATTTTTGTTTTCGGTTAGGCCTATTTAAGTAAGTGAAGTGTTTTTAAAGTGAGTTTAGTGTTTTTAAAGTGAGTTTAGTGTTTTTAAAGTGAGTTAAGTGTTTTTAAGTGAGTGAAGTGATCTGAAGAAAGTGATCATCACCATGCCTCGTGCCTGTACGAACTGCGCCGGTAGGTTTGGTGCTTCCATGTTTGCTCCTGCCGATCCACAAGTCTGCCGACTCTGCCAGCAACGAGAGGATTTTACAACAAAATTGGATGAAGCCCACAACAAGATCAACGCCCTCACCAGGAAGCTGGAATCACTCCAAGAGTTTGTAACACTCAACGTTGGAGTATCACTAACTCCAATTGTTTCAACTCCAGCATCCACCACCGCCCCAACGTCATCTGCCAACAATCCAACACCTGTAGTAGACACTGCAGCAGATGCTTCTGACGAACCTGAGCCGACATCAAACCAGGACAGCCGCCCTGTTCACCTTAGTCTCTCCCCCACTCCTCGTGCAAGAAGCCTGCTAGCACGAACAGTACCAACCCCTCGCCCCCGTTCTAACCACTCCTCTCCCCGACCTGTACGTAGAGTTCCGCCACCACAGGTTTCCGGATTTACACCAGTGAGGAACGGTGCACGGCCAACACAGAAAAGGTCTCATCTACCAGTCACAATGTCAAACAGATTTGAGATATTGGTAGAGATGGAAGACGAACCAGAAGAAGGCTCGTTGGGGATTCCATCCTACGAGGACAGGTCGAAGAGTTCTGCGACAGAGTCCCAAATCAACGAAAAAGATTTTGCATCCCAGGAGCTGGACTGGACGACATTGTGGAAGCCTTCGAAGATACCACAAAGGATGCAAATGAAAATACCCTTTTTGTCATCCATGCTGGTTCAAATGACATCATGCGCACCAGATCCGAAGAGATAATGGAGAAATATCGCAAGATGATCCAGCACTACAAAAACAAGTCAAGGAATATCATCATCTCAGGCATTCTCCCCAAGATCGACGCACCTGATAAATTCTACGACAAGGCCTTCAGCACAAATAGCCGACTAAAATATTTGTGTCTGAGGGAAGAAGTTGAATTCATCAACCTCTGGGACAACTTCTACAACCAGCCTACTCTGTTCCGCAAGGATGGCACTCATCTAAACCCTGTGGGTTCAGCACGCATGGGTCGTCTCCTACAGGAAGCAGTCCGCAGCCATGGATCAAAAAACGCCATCAGAGAAGAAGCAGCAGTGACATAAATCATCCAACGCCAAGAAAAAAACAGAGGCAACCGAGGACCACCAGCGATAAGGACCGAAGACAGCGAGGACCGAGGACAGCCATGAACATAAATGTAGATCCGACAAGAACCAAAAATATTATTAAAGAGCGTTCCGTGAGTTCTAAAATAACAAATTTAAAGGTTTTCTATGCAAACGCTCGTAGCATACGCAATAAATTTTCAGATTTAGAGGAGCTAGTGTTTACAGAAAATTATGATGTGATTGGCATAACAGAATCTTGGCTCAATACAAAAGATAGAGACTTTTTAGCAGAGTATTCACTTCCCGGTTATGTAATGTTTGAGAAAAGCCGAATAAATCGAAATGGAGATGGCGTTTTACTTTATATCAAAGAAATTCTTAACCCTACCCTCTTGTCAAAACCTCAAATTGTGAACGTGTACGCATCTTTTGTGCTAATAAAGAATAATAAAGGTACACAAATAATACTTGCATTAATATACAGACCTCCAGCTCAATCAGTGCAAACTGACCGAGAAATTTACGAACAAATTGCAGATGTAAGTAACTCACAAGATACCGTAATTTTTGGCGACTTTAATTTACCTGTGACCAAGTGGGGCGATACTCTTACTTCGCACTCCGGACATGACTTGTATACGAACTTGCAAGAGAGTTCGCTTTATCAATTTGTTCGAACGCCGACCCGTGGTAATAACGTTCTTGACATTGTACTTGCAACAAAAGAAGAATTAATAGAGAATTTGAAGGTTGGTGATGAATTCAGTAACAGCGACCATCGTACGATAACTTTCACTTTAAAGTTTAGTAGTAACGAACCAAATAGTAGCATCGAAAAAGTCCCTAATTTCAAGAAAGCAAACTTCCATAAACTTAGAGCTATGTTTTAAGAAACTGACTGGAACTTTTTAATTAACAATAACGACATAAATACATCTTGGAAGTTATTTGAAACCACTTACCTAAAAGCAGTGCAAGACTGCATACCATCGAAAATACGGCGTCCAGGCCATAATAATAAGCCCAAATGGTGGAATAAAGATATTTCAAACTGCCTGCTTGCTAAAAAAATTGCTAATGATAGATTAAAATCCTCACAAAATGACGAAGAACGGGTGAAATTTGTAGAGCTACGACGCAAAGCCAAAAAGTTAATTAAGCAAAGTAAAAAGACCTTAGAGTTACATATTGCGAATCAAAGTAAAACAAACCCGAAAGAATTCTATAGTTATATCAGAAAGAAAAAAGTAGTTACTTCAACTGTTGGACCGTTAGTCGATGAAAATGGAGAATACACCAAAGACGAAGTACAACTGAGTAATGCCCTCAATACCTTCTTTGCATCAGTTTTTACAACAGAAGACCTCAGTTATATCCCTACACCATCGCCGATTCAGATTGATAATTCAGATGTTCTAAGCAATATCACCGTTACAGAGAGAGAAGTATTGATCGAATTGTTTAGATAAACTCAAGGTAAATAAAACGCCTGGACCTGATACAATCTCGCCTAGAGTTCTGAAGGAAGCTAAGGATGAGCTCTCCAAACCACTGACATTACTATTCAATAAATCCTTGCAGTCTGGAACTATGCCTGATCAGTGGAAGCTAGCCAACGTAACACCGATATTAAAAAAAGGCAGCAAATCCCTACCCAGTAACTATCGTCCAATTAGCTTAACCTCAGTTGTATGTAAAATGCTAGAAACGGTCATACGAGACAGACTCGTAAATCACTTAGAGGAAAATAACATACTTAAAGATACTCAACACGGCTTTCGTAAAAAACGTTCCTGTTTAACAAACCTCTTAGACTTCTTCCACGATATCCTCAACCTCTACGATGAGAGTAAAGCTGTAGATATTATATACCTTGATTTTCAAAAGGCCTTTGACAAAGTTCCCCACAAACGTTTACTGCTAAAACTAAAAGCGCATGGAATACAAGACGGTGTGTTGAAATGGTGTTACGACTGGGGTTCAAATATATCAGGGCTCTTATTCATTGGACTAGTAATGGCATAAATGCTACAACGGAAAGCGCTAGATCCAACCTCTGATGTATATTCCCAGTGAACAAAGAACACAAATACTCTAAAGAGTTCTATATGCAATAATAGGCTATCAAACTCAATAAATGTGCGTCTACTCGAGGCTTAATGTTATGTGAAAACAGCCTATTACTACCTATAACCGAAGGTGCTTGGTTATGGTATGCAAAGTAAGGTGGTAAGAGAAGTCACAGCTTACGTTATAATAATAATAATAATAATAATATTTATTCAGTTAGCAATTTACAGAGTTGGTACCACATAGTTTGTTACAAATATGACATGTACCAGCCTTGCATAATTCCAACTAAGGATAGCCCAATAAGGCCGTTAGGCGTATTTCCATTGGGGCCCGTTACTTTAATCAATAAATGTCAGGCACTCCTGCATGAAAGAAAGTGCACTAAAGTCCTTCAACACTAACAAGGAATCTTCTTTAAATGTTAGATGCTATAAAGATGCTCGTATCGGAAATGGAACCCAAAAAGGCAGGCAGCGGAACAATGCTCGTGCAGGCTATGCACACAAAAAGGCAGAATATATAATGCCGTCGGAGCCAAGAATATCCTAAACACTACAACAATAATAATAATCGCCACGACAATGCAGTATTCCTATCAACAAAAAGAGCCTAAGTCGTTTGTGTCTCAATACATCAAACTAGGCTGCGAAATGCTTGTGTAATCATAAATGGGTATGCATAAAAAGAGTAATTAGGTTAATATACTTAATGTCTACTGTGACTGATAAAGTCTAGCTAGAGTCAATGATACGAGATACTGGTGCGCATGGCATGCTGCATAGCCTAGTGCAAATCTCAAGTCTGTGAGTCAAATATTACGTCATAATGAAGGGTAGCTCTCTTGAGAAACCTTAATACCGAAGTATTAAGCGTTCTCCTGGCGTACCTCAAAGACAAACAATCGAGACTAGAACAGTGCAGAATGGTATAGGCAAAAAACCCTCATTCGTGCATGCTCTACTCTCAATGGCACACAGACTAGAATTTACTCAATCAACTCCAGTTCTCAGGTATGTCGTGCCGCTTTTAACTGAAGCCAGCACTCATAGGAAACAATACCTTATAATATCAGACTCCTAGTCTAGCATTATCTAATCCAGCAGAACACTAATAACAAAAGGAAGCAGTACTAAACAATATAAATGCCAACCAATGCTTCGTGATCCACTTATCTTAACAACTAACATACATGGGTTATATCAGACCTTAACGCACAATACAACTGGCCAGCATGAAGCTGATTTTGCAGAGTTAACCAGAGGGGGTATAATATTAATAACAAGGTGGTGAAAGATATGAAAAAAGAGAGAGGTAGGCAGAGGAAAAAATTCTCAGGTACGGAGCAGGGGACAGGTAGCAAGTGAAAAAGATGGGTGCGTTCTAGAAACCAGATCTGAGGGAGAGAGTGGCGAGGAACTGTATATATACTCGCACCAGCTCGAGCCGCGTGGGAAAAAAGCGGTTGCAGGTCGTCCAGCCACTAACAAGAGAGCTTGCAGCATGGCAAAGGCCTCTCTCCACCAACCCCCGCGAGGCAGCCAGCCGTGACGTCATCGAGCAGGACAAAAACACTGCGCGCTCCCTCTCACTCTGTTCTACTCTCTCTCTCTCTCCCAGATCCCATCATTACTAGTTAATGACAAAACATATACTTTACAATTAAATATATAAAGCCTTGACATGGGTGAAAACAAAGAGCCTTTCTGGACTGCCCCATGACACGAGCTTTCATATGAAATAAAGCACACTCTAATACATAAACTGTAGCCCCATCCACTGCCCTGGCGATCCTAGCGAGTCACTGTAGGACAAGCCATGCGGTTCTAACTGAGTGGTTAACGTCACACCCCCCCAAGATTTTTCTCAGAGGCCCGAAGGCTCATAAAAATCTGATGGTAAGAACCCATGCTATATCTCCACTTCCCATCACCCAGCGGCAGTAAAATATATGGCACAGTTCTTCAACAAAACATATTTTCAAAATTATAACCCTCCCAACACAATAGGTTAAATTATAATTATGTAGTTATGCTCCTCAAGAGCGAGCTTCTCTAGCCCAGCATTCTGAGAGGAGTGCAACTCAGAATTACTGCTATAACATACTGAAAAAATTCAACTATCAAAGAAAGTTTTTATTTGATTTTTATGTTTTTAATTTGTTTATTCCGGCTGCACTATAGGGGCAAGCCTAGTTTTTTCTTCTACACCAAACGCTCAACTCCTGCTTTACGACCCAATGCGCTGGGCTACAACCGCGAGCCAACAAGCACCAAGCGCAAAATACCATTCAAACTAAAGCAGGAGGCTACCCGTGTGTCAATCTACCCAGAATCATCTACCCTCGAAAGACAATCTGCAATCACGTTGTCACAACCGGCAATATGGCGTATGTCCAGGTTATATTCCTGTAACATTAGCGACCACCTGGTCAGCCTCATATTCCGATTGTGAAACTGGTTCAAAAACTTGAGAGGGTGATGTTACAACTGGGGTTCAAATATATCAGGGCTCTTATTCATTGGACTAGTAATGGCATAAATGTTACAACGGAAAGCGCTAGCTCCAACCTCTGAAGTATATTCCCAGTGAACAAAGAACACAAATACTCTACAGAGTTCTATATGCAATAATAGGCTATCAAACTCTCAATAAATGTGCGTCTACTCTAGGCTTAATGTTATGTGAAAACAGCCTATTACTACCTATAACCGAAGGTGCTTGGGTATGGTATGCAAAGTAAGGTGGTAAGAGAAGTTACAGCTTACGTTACTTTAATCAATAAATGTCAGGCACTCCTGCATGAAAGAAAGTGCACTAAAGTCCTTCAACACTAACAAGGAATCTTCTTTAAATGTTAGATGCTATAAAGATGCTCGTATCGGAAATGGAACCCAAACAGGCAGGCAGCGGAACAATGCTCGTGCAGGCTATGCACACAAAAAGGCAGAATATATAATGCCGTCAGAGCCAAGAATATCCTAAACACTACAACAATAACAACAATCGCCACGACAATGCAGTATTCCTATCAACAAAAAGAGCCTAAGTCGTTTGTGTCTCAATACAACAAACTAGGCTGCGAAATGCTTGTGTAATCATAAATGGGTATGCATAAAAAAAGTAATTAGGTTAATATACTTAATGTCTACTGTGACTGATAAAGTCTAGCTAGAGTCAATGATACGAGATACTGGTGCGCATGGCATGCTGCATAGCCTAGTGCAAATTTCAAGTCTGTGCGTCAAATATTACGTTATAATGAAGGGTAGCTCTCTTGAGAAACCTTAATACCGAAGTATTAAGCGTTCTCCTGGCATACCTCAAAGACAAACAATCGAGACTAGAACAGTGCAGAATGGTATAGGCAAAAAGCCCTCCTTCGTGCATGCTCTACTCTCAATGGCACACAGACTAGAATTTACTCAATCAACTCCAGTTCTCAGGTATGTCGTGCCGCTTTTAACTGAAGCCAGCACTCATAGGAAACAATACCTTATAATATCAGACTCCTAGTCTAGCATTATCTAATCCAGCAGAACACCAATAATTATAGGAAGCGGCAATATGAAAGCCAACCAATGCTTCGTGATCCACTTGTCTTAACAACTAACATACACAGGCTATATCAGACCTTAACACACAATACAACTGGCCAGCATGAAGCTGATTTTGCAGAGTTAACCAGAGGGGGTATAATATTAATAAAAGGTGGTGAAAGATATGGAAAATGAGAGAGATAGGCAGAGGAAAAGATTCTCAGGTACGGAGTGGGGATAGATAGCAAGGGAAAAAAGATGGGTGTGTTCTAGAAACCAGATCTGAGGGAGAGAGTGGCGAGGAACCAGTATATATACTCGCACTAGCTCGAGCCGCGTGGGAAAACAGCGGTTACAAGTGATCTAGCCACTAACAAGAGCTCGCAGCATGGTAAGGGCCTCTCTCCACCAACCCCCGCGAGGCAGCCAGCCGTGACATCATCGAGCGGGACAAAAAACACTGCGCGCCCCCTCTCACTCTGTTCTACTCTCTCTCTCTCTCCCAGATCCCATCATTACTAGTTAATGATAAAATATATACTTTACAATTAAATATATAAAGCCTTGACATGGGCGAAAACAAAGAGCCTTTCTGGACTGCCCATGACACAAGCTTTCATATGAAATAAAGCACACTCTAATACATAAACTGTAGCCCCATCCACTGCCCTGGCGATCCTAGTGAGTCACTGTAGGACAAGCCATGCGGTTCTAACGGAGTGGTCAACGTCACAGTGATGATCTCTGTAAATTACAACGACTGGACCATAGGCTGGAACATAGACCTCGAAATGCCTCAGTGCAAGTACAATTGCCAGCAGCTCTTTCTCGACAACAGAGTAGTTCTTTTGGGCTGAATTGAACTTCTTCGAGTAGAAACTAACAGGATGTTCCAGCCCATCATCGTCCTTTTGCATAAGGACGGCACCAGCCCCCACACCACTAGCATCCGTTGCTAGTTGGAAAGGTAGGCTAAAGTCAGGGGCCCTGAGGATCGGGTGAGTGCACAACAGGTGTTTTACTACGCTAAACGCCTTCTCACACTCAGGCGCCCATTTGAATTTCTTATCCTTCGCTAAAAGATCTGTCAGAGGTGCTAGGCACGGTAGAGTACCCCTTAATGAAGCGTCTGTAGTATCCGATCATACCTAAGAACCTCATGATCTGCTTCTTGGTGGCCGGCCGGGGAAAGTGATCAATCGCAGCTATCCTGTTCTGTGGGGGGCACACCTGTCCCAACCCCACCATGAACCCAAGATACTGCACGGACGCCCGCACGAAATCACACTTTGCCAGGTTGACCACCAAGCCAGCCTCACTAAGCCTCTTGAACAGGAGTTCTACCTGCTCACAATGACTCGTAAAGCTGTTGTCATAGATAATAACATCGTCGAGGTATACTGTGCAATTAGGAATGTCTCCCGTTATATCATTCATCAAACTCTGAAAGGTAGCGGGTGCGTTCTTTAGACCATAAGGCATAACGTTACAGCGGTAGGTAGCACCATCCACCACAAAACCACATACCTCTTTCGCTCGTTCGGACAAGGGCACCTGCCAGTATCCCTTAACCAAGTCCACCTTGGTTAGGTACTTTGCATTGCCTATCTTGTCCACACAGTCGTCGACCCGAGGAAGAGGGTATGGGTTGGTGGGCGTCAAACGTTTAACCGTCTGTAGTCTACACAGAATCGCACCTTACCATCCGGTTTTGGTTGCAGCGTGACGGGAGATGTCCACTTCACCACCCCCTTCTCAATCAGCCCCCTTGTTAACATATACTCCAACTCCGCCCGGAGGGCCGGCAGTTTAATACGGGGCACCCTATAGGGAACTGACTTGAAAGGGGGGTGGTCTCCCACGTCCACGTTGTGCACCTCTAGGGTAGTGAGGCCTGGGTGCTCCGCGAAAACAGAGGGGTATGAACCGAACAGGCGCTCCACAGCCACCCGCTGATGCTCAGGTAAGTGTTGCAACGCTTCCTGAGCCGCCTGGTTCGTGTTCCCCGCCCACTGGTTCGCAGAGACATGATGATCCCAGTTATCCTCCACCTGAGCTTGACTGTCCCGTTCTCCTTCTCCACCTTGACTTTTTTTTTTTTTTTTTTTTTTTCTATGTGATTGAGGGAGGCAAAAGGCATAACTGCCTATAGCGAGTGCCCTCCCCATAGTTGAAAGAGTGACAGGGCCAAAATCAAGGAACGTTCGATCCAAAATGCCTGGACACACGGAGTTTGAAGCAATTTAAGTCATAGGATGAGGGAAAGATAGATTCAGGGAGAGAATTCCAGAGCTCAGCTGTTGAATAGAAGAAAATTTGGATTATTGTTTCACTCTTGAGTTGGAGAGTTGCACAGAGTAGGGGTGGGATTGTGTTGCAAGACGCGTACCACGTACCCTACGTAGAGGAGGTGGTATACACTGGTAGAGCTCTGAGGAACACTGATGATTGTAGTACTAATAGAATAGAGAGATGCAACCTTTGCGGCGAAGAGAGACAGATTGCAGAGTGTCGGTGAGTGGATGGGGAGTTAATGATATGAAAGGCTTTCCTTTCTAATTTGTCTAGAAATGCTGTGTGAGAGGATCCTCCCCACATATGTGAACAGTGCTCAATACAAGACGCACTGTGCCCCTGTACAGAGCAAGAAGCTGTGCAGGGTTAAAGAACCCCTCGAGGCGGTTGAGCACAGCCAGCTTCTGGGAGGCCGCCTTAGCAAAACTGGTAATACGGTCCTTCCAAGAGAGAGCAGAAGAAAAAGAGACACCGAGAATACTGAGAGAAGATAAAAGGTTGATTTTTGTATTGTTGAAGTATAAGGGATAGTCCTCTGAGAGTTCACGATGGGTAGATAGATGGAGAAATTGGGTATTTGAAGCCTTAAAGGCATCAAGGTTTTCTCTGCCCCAGTTGGAAATGGTAGTTAGATCAGAAGATTAGTGTTGTATGGCTTCATTATGTTTGTCTTTGAGAGATTGCTTGCTGGGAAGTTCTGGAAAACTAATTGAAAAAAGTAAGGTAGAGTTGTCTGCATATGAATGGATAGGACTGGAGAGAAGATCATGAAAATTAGAAAGATAATTGGAGATAGGACAGAGCCCTGAGGAACACAGGAGTTGATAGGATGAGGCCGTTCAGAACTGCAGCTATGGAACGGCCGGAAAGGAAATTAGAGACAAAGTCACAGATGGAGGGATAGAAACCGAAGGAGGGTAGTGGTAGAAATTAAAGATTTGTGCCAGACTCTATCGAAGGCCTTCGATATGTGTAGCGCAATAGAAAAGGTTTCACCAAAGTCCAAGTGACCAAGAGTTAGTAAGATATGAAAGATCACCAGTAGAGCGACCTTAAGGAAACCATACTGGGGATCTGAGAGTAGATTTGAGAAGAGAAATGCTTAAGAAATTTGGAAGTAAGAATAGTTTCAAAAACTTTAGAGATACAAGAAGAGAGCAATTGGACAATAGATGGAGGGTTGAGAGTGGTCACCCCCCTTCTTTGGGACAGGTTGAAAGAGAGCAAACTTCCAGCAGAAGGGAAGACGTTAGAGGAGAGACAGAAACGAAAGAGTTTGCCTAGGCAGGGATTCAGCACAGAAGCACAGTTATTTAGAAAGTAGGAGGATACAGAGAAGGGGGCTGCTGACAGTGCTTCAGACACCTGCATTTGTAGTTCAACAGAAGGAAAATTATATATATATATACCGGTATATATAATTATATATATACCGGTATATATAATTATATATATACCGGTATATACTGTATAATTATATATATACCGGTATATATAATTATATATATACCGGTATATATAATTATATATATACCGGTATATATAATTATATATATACGGTATATATAATTATATATATACCGGTATATATAATTATATATATACCGGTATATATAATTATATATATACCGGTATATATAATTATATATATACCGGTATATATAATTATATATAACCGGTATATATATTATATATATACCGGTATATATAATTATATATATACACACACAGTATATATCTTATGTAACTACTTGCGTCTCTCTCTCTCTCTCTCTCTCTCTCTCTCTCTCTCTCTCTCTCTCTCTCTCTCTCTCTCTCTCTCTCTCTCTCTCTCTCTCTCTATATATATATATATATATATATATATATATATATATATATATATATATATGTGGGTGTGTGTGTGTATACACTGTACACATAGATGCGAGACGTGGAAATCTCTGAATGCTGACTCGAGCTTGAAGATTAAAAAAAAATCCCGGCAGTGCTGAATGTGATATTTTACACAACAAATATATCTATCTAACTATTATTTAATGTATATGAACTGCACCTTATAACTAACTTTTAATATATATTTAGGATATATATATATATATATATATATATATATATATATATATATATATATATATATATAAATAGATATAGCGATGTATACTGTATATTCCCTTAGTGCCTAAACGATAAATAAGTTGCAAATTTTAATGCAATTGATTTAGGAACACTTCATGCAATTTGTGCCTTATCTGATATTAAAAAGAGAAAGAAAAGAACAGCAACAACCTAAAACAACATAAATTCCATATACCCAAACGAGAGCTTTAATATATAATTAGATAGGCATATGGACGAGATGGGTTGGGTGTTGAAAGGATCTGCTGTGTGTGGGCCAATCTGCTCTCTGCACACTCCCGTATTCTTATATATATATATATACCGGTATATATATATATATATATATTTTATTTATTTATTTTAATTTATCTATCTGTATCTATCTATATCTATCTTTATCTATCTATATCTCTATATACAGTATATGATTTTAGTTTACTTAAGGGGAGGTTTTTAGTTTGGTCTCTAGATATCCACCAAGCTTAAGATTACACCTCCTTGAGCCCCTTTCAAGATAAATTTGTACATTTTTCGGTAGAAAAATTTCCCGGCTGAAAGCCGGTTCCTCTTAAATTACAGGCTCGCTATCGCTCGCCAGGATAAAATCGACACCTAAATGGCACGAAAGGTCTTAAAATTGACAGAAATGGGTCGAAGAGTTCTTAAAATTGTCAAAATAATGGGGCGAACGTCTTAAAATTAGAAAAACAATGGGGCTAAACATGAGGGGGAGAAAGAGGTTCAGAAAAAAAAAATCCTCCAGGTGGAAATGTCCCCTTAAATGAGAAACGTGGAGCACCTGAATGCCAACCGGAGCTGGAAGATTAAAACTCAGCCAGCAATACTGAATGTGATATTTTTACACAACACTTCCCGCTAGACCAATCACACACAGACCCCGCGGTGATAATTGAAGGAGACGAGCTGTACCAGAGGGGAGGGGGAGGGGGGGGGGTATATTCTGAGAACTCCGTTGAATGTGGGACCTTCAACTCTAATTACTTATGCTGTAAACAAATTGTATAGCTGTAGCTCTCTATCTATGTATCTGTATCTCTCTCTCTCTCTCTCTCTCTCTCTCTCTCTCTCTCTCTCTCTCTCTCTCTCTCTTCCAAAAAGTTAATTAAGCAAAGTAAAAAGACCCTGGAGTTACATGTTGCGAATCAAAGTAAAACAAACCCGAAAGAATTCTATAGTTATATCAGAAAGAAAAAAGTAGTTACTTCAACTGTTGGACCGTTAGTCGATGAAAATGGAGAATACACCAAAGACGAAGTACAAATGAGTAATGCCCTCAATACCTTCTTTGCATCAGTTTTTACAACCGAAGACCTCAGTGATATCCCTACACCATCGCCGATTCAGATGATAATTCAGATGTTCTAAGCAATATCACCGTTACAGAGAGAGAAGTATTGAATTGTTTAGATAAACTCAAGGTAAATAAAACGCCTGGACCTGATACAATCTCACCTAGAGTTCTAAAGGAAGCTAAGGATGAGCCTCTCCAAACCACT